>CAXIVR010000004.1:40829139-41076639 GCA_964035755.1 Teleogryllus oceanicus | reverse complement strand
AACTGTAATAATTGATAATAGTTAACAACGTTTGGCATGTATAATAAATTGTAATTCATAGTTTGAAAGAAAGCTGATCCTCATTTGTCATTACGCGCAATATTAGAGTAGACATTTTAGAATTATTTTCAGATTCCTCGCCACTCGGCATGGATGGCAGATTGAGTAATTGGTTGCGAAGTAAGTAGCAAAGGATTATTTCATAAGAACGCGACAACCGAGCTAGCGGGATTTGCATTTATTTGTAATATATCTGAAGACAGTAATCGATAATCAGGAATTCTAGTGTAACCTTTTCCTGGCGCCAAAATTGTTTATAAATTCGGAAATTGGTTACGATTGACAATTATTATTACTAAATTAAATAATAAGAAACGTTTCAATATATATATATATATATATATATATATATATATATATATATATATATAATATCACTTATCGTTTTCGAGCTAACATATTAACTGAATCTGATTCTGGAAATTATCTTCTTTTCAAAGCATTAATTAAAGCATCAATTGCATTGCAATTTAATAAATGGCCAATCAATTGCTAATTGCAATTAGAATCTTAATCTAAGAAGAATTAAACAACAAAATTCAATAGAAACAATATTCAACAGAACTGTCCGCCTTGCTCATTGCCGTTAATTTTTATATATTAATATTTCTTGCATCGAGATATATAGTTTAAAGGGAAGACCTGCTACCAATTTACTTAAACAAGAACATTGTTCTTCGCAGGGCGGGAAATTACGCGAGTGCCATCTGAGTTCAGATCAGATGTTGTTTTTCTTCTCTACGCGTGCCACGTTACCGTTTGAACAAATACAATTAAAAATCTCATAATGCATTAGAGTATGAGCCTGTTTCTTTAGAAAGAGTAATTCAAACTCAGCACAGAACGAAACGTGGGGGCGTATGGTATTCGAGAGGAATATTCTTTTCAAAGTCGGGAGGCCGTGAAGAGGAAACATTGCGTCAGAAAGGGTTGGAAATCTCGCTGCGCTGAACCTCGCGATTCTGCTCGACAACGTATTTGCCGTTTCCACGGCAACTGGAGAATGCATTCGCGCATTGACTCGAATAAATAGGCAGAATATTCCGCTACATAATTTGTAACGTTTACAATGAGTAAATATCACAGACGGATAGAGTGGAAAGATGTTTGTATCCCTTTGCTGAAAAATACGTAGATGACTGTCTGCATTAACCTCTCCATATTTGAGTGCTGTGCCTTGTGCAAAATGACAGTGATTGTGACATTCCATGGACTGAGAATTTGATAATATGGACGGAGAAAGATAATGTACGTTTTGATATAACTTCATAACCGGTCCCGTCTTAGCCGGTCCTGCCTTCTCTGACAAACTCCCAGGGAACGACCTGCCCACTGGCAATCGCAATGCAATTTTGCGGTATTCAGCATTGACAACAATCATTGCTCGAAGTGCTGAATGTAAAGTTTGATAAATGCGTGCTACCTGCGGTGAAAGTTTTGACGCCCTCTTTCGAAAATACTCGCGTAGTCTGGATGTACTACGAAATTCTGATCACTGCGTCTTTCCCCGGTGTGATTGGCGCTTCAAATTCACGGGGTTTCGTGCGACAGCATAAAAAATATTGGGATGTCAAATCTGGTTACCTCGGAAACCTAGCATCGAGACCGCCTCTACCGTTTACACGACCATCGTATTTCTCTCAGAGGCTACGCCCAAATAGTGACCTACAAGTGTCCCTGGGCATGGACATGTTGTAGCCAACTGCGACGCCTCACGAGTGACAGAACCTCCGGGAGAGTTGGGTGCGTCTCCTGCGAAAACGTGAGGTGCAAGAGATCATCCGGATCGGGCGGCAAAATGTTCCCCTCAGTTGATTCTCAATGATCCTTGCCCACATGTTAAATCCGAAATGCACATCACGAATGCTGATAGTGCTGCGAGCATTCTCATAGCCCCACACGTGACTATTTCTGTAGTTTGCAATGCAAGAATTTAAAATTGCAGCCACGTCAGCGACGAGGAAATAATGAGAGAACTCCGGATTATTTATAGTACGTAGCAAAAAATACCTACAAAACTGGAATGGTGGTTTAGTTTCTGAGTACAAGTGTTGCACGAGTCGGAAATTGAAGGGTAGAGTTGCGTTTTTTTGGTGTTCGTAAGATGCTGCTTTTGTAAAGTTGCGCTCTGCTCGCAATTGTCCTCGTGCTAGTGGACGGTTCCATTTAACAGGGGCGCATCTCCGTTGAGTTCACAACAGTCCGACGTTCCCCGCTCGCACGACTGTGTACGCAAACACGGTGTCTCGGGGAACGCTTGTTCACCGGTGCAAGCCGTGTATGCGCTGGCCAGGAAAACGCTTTGCGTACATTCGTTCTCCCATTGCTCTCAGCCGTCCCTTCCATAAAAAGCATGTCTGCGTACTCCGCAAACATGAAAGTCTTATATCAAGGCCGCTGGGGACAGTGACGGAAAGTACAACGTGACTGGTAGAGAAGACATGGTCACGAGATTGTCACTCAATGCAAATAACAACTTAAAGATAAACTCGTCGCTCGTCTGATGGCCCTTGACGCAACCACGACCATAGGAGGAAACGAAAGAGCAGACGCACAGTGGGGTCAGAAATGGAAAAAGGTGGCAAAAAGTATTTTTAAGCGTTTTGCGGAATTTTGAGGATTAAAAAATACATTTTGTAATTAAACAATGACTTAATTCTTTAACCTTCAAATATTTATGTGCATAACCTCAAAGTCAAAACTTTCATTATGTTACTCTCCTTCAAAAAGTGAATGTGTACTTGAAGCCGTTAACATTGATGTAACTTCTAGGTCCAATGCCTTTGTGATAATTTTTCTCTAGATGCTAATAAAAGCCTACGAAGCACTTGATTTTTTTCTTCCAGGTTGCACTTTTCTTCCGTTTTTTTTAAATATTTTCAGTGTGTTTAATGACATCATATTGTAACGTCGTGTCGCTAAAACAGCGTGGGCACGGGGCGCGTAGACAAATGCAGAAGCTATGACGCATGTGTTTTTGTCCGACAGGGTGTGCAGGCGTTAGGGCGGAGGCAATGGTGGCGGCGGGTAGCGTCGTGAGGGCTATTTAAGGGCCGTGAGAACAATAGCTCGTTCTTCTTTGTGATACTGGCAGCGGCAGCGTAGGTCGTCCGTGAGAGGTGTGAGCGTGCACGCGGCGCAAGAAGCCGGCAGTTATTGTCGTGACTAGTGAGACATGTAGTCGGTCTTAGGGCAGGCGGTACTACGCACGGCGAAACATTAGGTAGTATGTTGCGGTGTGGTAGCCGTTGTAAATATCTCTCCTAGCAGTGGGGTCTATTTAGTTAGTTAATTGTATACAGTGCATTGGTTATTTGTGACTACGGTCTAAATTGTGAATAAACCTGCTGTTATTACAACTCACTCTCGTCTGTGTACTGATTACATCCGTATGACGCCACAATATAGATCCTTCCTTGTTAATAAAGAACTATTAGTGCCAGATCATGAAGGAAAAAATAAATTAATATTGTAGGTAGAAACGCTAACAAAACTAGATGTGCATCATCATAAACAAAAATTAACGCAAACTGGGGCAACCATGCTGTGACGGTCTAATCAGACGCGTCCAAAATAAATACAGACACATTGAAAATAGAACCAAAACACATTAATTTCGTATTTCAATAAGAACAAAAAATGTGAAAGTGCATGAGTGAAAGCTGTTTTATCAAATTTATTGATATTCTGAGAACATCAGAGTTATTTGCACAGAGAACTGTGCCTAAAATAGACTGTGAGTATGCCAATAAATACAGTACATACAGACAGGACATACTTACAAATAATGATACGTCGCAACCATACAATATTTCGTAAATAAAAAGATTTCCGTGATAATAAATTAATTTTTCATATTAGGAATGAGACAGTCGAATGTTCTCACAAGCGTGACAAACAATTACCGATAATATGTTCATGTAAGGAAACAAGTGATTAGAAAAAGAGTTACGAATATTATAAATGTCTTGGAATTTATTTGGGAATTTATGGCAACACTAAAGGGCTGTTAAAGAAATCTATACTAATATATAAAGACAGAAGTGTGTTGTCTTACAGCGCGGTAATCTCTGAATCTATTGATCCAATGCCGATGAAACCTTTGTGCAAGCATCCTTTAATGGCCTGGAGTACTATAAGCTATGATTTACAAACATAAACAGTAATATATTTCAAAATAATTACTTTTCTGGACATTTTTCGCCTACCTTTACATCACAGATTCAAGAGTGCATCAATGACAATAGTTTAGCTGCGCGCCACCAGCGGATGACGTCTGATCAAATTGGCGCGTCAACAGCTTAGGTCATTAATCCCATAAGTGTTGTGCATGTTTTTCCTCGCGAGATGGCGGTGATCTTTCCTCGCTGGATGCCGTGATCCGGTGCCGACCTACCGCCAGCTAGCAGGATTTTTCCCTAACCAGGACTCTCCCACCAACGAAGCACTGCAGGGACAAGCTCTAAGCTCCCGACCGTCCTCCCGGAATATGTGGTAGTGTAGTGCATATTAGTTTAAGTGTAAGAGCAGTCGGCCGCTAGAATTCTTCCCCATACAGCGACTGACTCCGACCTAGCTGAAAAGCTATGTCGAAAATCCTGCCGCCGTGAGGACTCAAAACTAGGACCTCCCGGTCAGAGGCGCTGCTGTGACATCAGGGCAATGAGCTACCGCTCCCGGCCAACAAACACTGATTGGTTATCAATGTCATCACTGTAATCAATGATTGGTTATCGTTCTGTTATACCTTTCGTTGTCTTGCGTATTTACTGCTTTTTGTAGAGGAGGTGAAAGTATACCGCATCTGCCGTCCGTGGTATTCAAAATCAGATGAAAATCGAAATAATGAAGCACAAGATGGACTCTATTAGATATTATTAAACTGATAAGACATAAGAACAAATACTCAACCTTGATACATTTCTTTAATACATTTTAATAAATTTTATCCTAACTTTATTTTGTACTGCTCTATTGCAGTTGGACTGTGTTTATATGTAACCAATGTCACCTGTGATGACTAGATGAGTGTCCTCTGCGACTGGTGGCGAAGGCTTGACTCTGCCTGCCAATTACCACATAAGGGTTGAATGTAAAGGTCATCTTCTAAGAGTTAACAGTAATCGAAGATAAAGTACCTGAGCAATGGTTAATAAACAGTAAATCGTTTATAGATTGGCATTTTCTGGCACAAAATACGGCTTATCTTACATATATTACATCTTAGCTTTTTATTCGCCAATAATGAAGTCATGCTTGACGTATTTGTCAAGAGTAGCGTTTTTGTACATACACTATAAATAATAATTCGTCAAAAAGCGAAATGATGCAAGAGTTTTATAAAAATACAGTATTTATAAAATGCAGTGAGGTTTGCTTTTCTTTCTTGTAAGACTTCCTTTATTATAAATGTTCCCCACAAAATTCCTCTGATAAACTTTCTCATTAGTAAAAACCGTTTTTTAATCTGGAAATATATAGGTGAAGTTGACCATGGACAAAGTAGGGTTCTTTTAAAAAACACACGCACTTGTCGAAATATCGACATCCGCCATTCAAAATCACGGGTGCCGTCAATCTAAATAAACCTGGAAAGCTTAACTGGTGTTGATGTATTTTGCAAATTCCCTAATTCTCAAACTCACTTCTGTCACCCTCCTCTAATTCCAAACTCACTTCATCTACAAAATTGCGCGTCACTAAAACTACCCAATATCGTTCCAATAGAATCAAATTCTGCGGGTTCTAATTTTACTTTCTCGCTACTGCTTATCCAGTATAAACTATTGTAATGCTTCAGGAAAAAGACGAATTTTCGACAGAAAAAGGCTTATTGCCAGGCCTTGGTAACGAAAAAGTGGATATCTCTTGTGCCTAAGTATAGTAAATTACTTCATCTAACACGTCGTGTAGTCAGAATCCATGTTTTGTGGGTCTTGGTACGAAAAAAGTGTATTCATAAGTTCTCGTCGTCCGTCTCGTCTGTCGTCTTCGTTCGTTCGTCGTCGTCTGTCTCGTCTCGTCTCCCGTCTCGTCTGTCGTCTCTCGTCTGTCGTCTGTCCGTCTCGTCGTCTCCGTCGTCCTCCGTCGTCGTTCGTTCGTCGTCGTCTCGTCGTCCGTCGTCCGTCTCCGTCGTCTGCCGTTCGTCGTCGTCGTCGTCTGTCGTTCGTTCGTCTCGTCCGTCCGTCCGTTCCGTTCGTTCCTGTCTCGTCGTCCGTCGTCGCGTCGTCTGCTCCGTCGTCCGTCGTCTCGTCTGCGTCGTCTCGTCCGTCGTCGTCGTTCGTTCGTCGTCGTCGCTCCGTCCGTCCGTCCGTCTCCCGTCGTCGTCTGTCGTCGTCGTCGTCCGTCTCGTCTGTCGTCGTCGTCGTCGTTCGTCTTCGTCGTCGTCGTTCCGTCTGCTCGTCGTCGTCGTCCTGTCTGTCGTCGTCGTCCGTCTGTCGTCCTCGTTCGTCGTCGTCCTGTCCGTCCGTCGTCGTCGTCCGTTCCGTCGTCGCGTCGTCTGTCTCCGTCTCGTCGTCTCGTCGTCTCGTCTCGTCGTCTGCTCTCGTCGTCTCGTTCGTCCGTCGTCGTCGTCCGTCGTCCGTCGTCTCGTCTCGTCTGCGTCCGTCGTCGTCCGTCGTCGTCTCGCTTCCGTCCGTCTCGTCGTCCGTCGTCTGTCTGTCTCGTCGTCTGTCCGTTCGTCGTCTCGTCGTTCCGTCTCCGTCGTCGTCGTCGTCGTCGTCCTCTCCGTCTCGTCGTCGTCTCGTGTCGTTCCGTCGTCGTCGCCGTCTCGTCGTCGTCGTCTCGTTCGTCGTCCGTTCCGTCGTCCGTCGTCTCCGTTCGTCGTCTCGTCCGTCGTCCGTCGTCGTCCGTTCGTTCGTCGTTCGTCGTCTCGTCGTCTCTCGTTCGTCGTCTCGTCCGTCGTCCGTCTCGTCTGTTCGTCCGTCGTCTCGTCTGTCGTCGTCGTCGTCGTCGTCTCCGTCGTCGTCTCGTTCGTCTCGTCGTCTGCCGTCGTCTCGTCGTCGTCGTCCGTCTGTCCGTTCGTCTCCGTCCGTCGTCCTCGTCGTCTCGTCGTCTGTCCGTCGTCTGTCGTCCGTCTGCGTCGTCCGTCCGTCTCTGTCCGTCGTCGTCGTCGTCTCCGTCGTCTGTCTGTCTCGTCGTCGTTTCGTCTCGTCCTCCCGTCTCCGTCTCGTCTGTCTCGTTCGTCCGTCCGTCGTCCGTCGTCTCGTCTGTCCGTCTGCCGTTCCGTCTGCCGTTCGTCGTCGTCGTCGTCCGTCGTCGTCCGTCGTCGTCGTCCGTCGTCTCGTCCGTCGTCGTCGTCCGTCTGCGTCCGTCGTCTCCGTCTCGTTCGTCGTCGTCTGTCCGTCGTCGTCGTCGTCTGTCGTCTCGTCCGTCGTCGTCGTCTCCGTCTCGTCGTCGTCCGTTCGTCGTCGTCGTCCGTCCTCCGTCTGTCGTCGTCGTCTGCGTCTCCGTCCGTCCATCGTCGTCGTCCGTCTCCGTCCGTCTCGTCATGTCTCGTCGTCGTCGTCGTCTTCGCTCCGTCGTCCGTCGTCCGTCGTCTCGTCGTCCGTCCGTCGTCTCGTCGTCTGTCTCGTCGTCGTCGTCTGCCGTCTGCGTCGTCGTCGTCCGTCTCGTTCGTCCGTCCGTTCGTCGTTCGTCCGTCGTCCGTCGTCGTCGTCGTCCGTCCGTCGTCTCGTCCGTCGTCCGTCCGTCTGTCCGTCTCGTCCTCTCCGTCTCGTCGTCCGTCGTCGTCGTCGTCCGTCGTCGTCTGTCGTCTCGTCCGTCTTCTCGTCCGTCCGTCGTCGTCCTCGTCTCGTCCGTTTGTCCGTCGTCGTCGTCCGTCCGTCCGTCGTTCGTCGTCGTCGTCGTCTCCGTCTCGTCTCGTCGTCGTCCCGTCGTCTCGTCTGTCGTCGTCTCGTCCGTCGTCGTCGTCGTCTGTCCGTCGTTCGTCCGTCGTCCGTCTCGTTCCGTCTCGTCGTCTCGTCGTCGTCCGTCGTCCTGTCCGTCTGTCTCCGTCGTCCGTCGTCGTCTCCGTCGTCCGTCTCGTCGTCCGTCGTCGTCGTCTCGTCGTCGTCCGTCCTGTCTGTCGTCGTCTGTCGTTCGTCGTCGTCGTCGTCCGTCGTCGTCCGTCGTCGTCCGTCTCCGTCGTCGTCGTCCGTCGTCGTCTGTCGTCCTCCGTCCGTCCGTCGTCGTCGTCTGTCGTCGTCGTCGTCGTCTGTCGTCGTCTCTCGTCTCCGTCTGTCTCCGTCGTCGTCTCGTCGTCCGTCGTCCGTCTCGTCGTCCGTCTGTCCGTCGTCCGTCGTCTCGTCCGTCGTCCGTCGTCGTCGTCCGTCCGTCGTCTGTCGTCGTCGTCGTCGTCCGTCGTCTCGTCTCGTCGTCTCGTCGTCCGTCGTCGTCCGTCGTCGTCCGTCTCGTCCGTCCGTCGTCGTCGTCGTCTCGTCTCGTCGTCCGTCGCTCGTCGTCTGTCGTCCGTCGTCGTCTGTCGTCGTCGTTCGTCTGTCTGTCGTCCGTCCGTCGTCTCGTCGTCGTCGTCGTCGTCCGTCTCGTCGTCGTCGTCGTCCGTCGTCGTCGTCGTCTCGTCTGTCGTCGTCTCGTCGTCGTCGTCCGTCGTCGTCTGTCGTCTCGTCGTCTCGTCTCGTCGTCTCCGTCGTCGTCCGTCGTCGTCCGTCGTCGTCTCGTCTCGTCGTCGTCGTCGCCCTCTCGTTCGTCTCTCGTCTTCGTCGTCGTTCGTCGTCTGTTCGTCGTCGTCCGTCTGTCTCGTCCGTCGTCTCGTCTGTCGTCTGTCGTCGTCTCGTCCGTCGTCTGTCTCGTTCGTCTCTGTCCGTCTGTCGTCGTCCGTCGCGTTCGTCGTCCGTCGTCTTCGTCGTCCGTCCGTCCGTCTGTCTGTCGTCTGCTCGTCCGTCGTCGTCTCGTTTCCGTTCGTCGTCCGTCGGTCGTCTTGTTCAGTCCAGTTTGTTGCAGCAAATAGTTGATGCAAGATGAAAGATGGATATTACTAGCACCTTCAGATATAAGCTCAAGATGGATTTTTGTTGTGAACCTAGGTCTTCTAATTTAGAAATTCAAAATTACTTTGCAGTTATTGTACCCATGCTTCAGACGTTTTATAATGAAGCAAGGAGAGAAAGTTCGATCATTTGAATATAGAAGATGAAAATGAAATTCTTAGTTTAATAAAATCAATAATTATAACTTAATACTAATAATAAAAATAAATTACTTAAAGTATTAATATGTTAACTTTATATGAAATTAGAATTATCTAGATTCATTGAATATAAAATAGAAAAAATTGTATGTGCAATATTTAATTACTCTAATCTAAGAAATTTAATAATTAAATCATTACAAATCCGTAACATAATTTCTTGCATTACCAGAAGCGTTTCGTTATGTTTGAGCAACTGAAGCAAAGTTAATCTTGAATTTTTTTCATATTATTACTTATAGTTTAAAGGTATGCCACGGAAAAATATTTTTTCAGATAGAACGTCTCCATAATAAAATAAGAGTTTTTCTGTCAAAAATTCCCCGTTTTCCGGCGCCCGATCGCAGTTTCTCTTGTTATGAAGAACTTCGTAAGGGGAAAAGTAAAAATTAAAAACCAAACTGGTCGTTTTAAAATAAGAGTATATCGCTACTAGAACGACATCTGGCAGTACGAGTTGGTAGTTTTCGTGGCGCGCTATTCGAGTTTCCAGTTTGAGTGTCCGGAGAGTGGCTGGTGGTAAGGGGAGAGGAGGGGGCAATCGTTCTTGAGCAATTGTGCAGAAGCTGGCTCCGCGCGCTCGCTTCGGAACTGGAGATCTGCAGAGGAAAAGGAATTAAATATTCCTGGCCGCGACACACGCAAGCGATGTGCAACGTTGGCGAATAGAGAAAAGCTAAAGAAGCTCAATTGAAGGATACAATGAATGAAGTAGGTAAGACAATATGTTGCGAAATTGATTTAGATATAATGTTAGATACGCGGCAAATATGATATTTTACAATTTTTAAACTCGATTGATTAATTGTTAGTGATTCCGGACGCGTCTACTACTGAAGTCATTAGTCCCGTAATTATAGTGCATGCTATTTCATTTCCAAGTAGCTGTGATCTTCCCCCACTAGATGGCGAGGTCCGGCGACGACCTATCGTCGACTAGCCAGGTACCCCAACCAGGTATCTCCCTCCAGCGGGGCACCGCCCCAGCCAGGATAAGTTCCAAGTCCCCGGCCGGTCTCCCGGCATGTTTGATAGTGTACTGCAAGTTAGTGTTTCTGTGTGTAACGGGTGAGGATATGACAAGGAAGAGGAAAGATCGCGCGCAGTCCGTGGCCCGTTTGTTAGATTACTGCTCCGGCATTTGCCTGGAGTTGATTGGAGAAACCACGGAAAACTACCGATCAGAGCAACTGGCCGCTAGAACTCTCCTCCACACAGCGACTGAATTCGATCTAGCTGAAATACTAGCGTGGAAAACCCTGGTGCCGTCGGGACTCGAACCAAGGACATCCCGGTCCGAGGCACTACACTGACATCACTTGATGCACTGAGCCACCGCTTCCGGTTTCAAACTGGAGAAAAATGTATTAATCAAGAGTTATTATCCCTTAAAAGCAACTTGTGTAGTGTTTCAAACTTTAAAACTTGTTTTTCTACGTTCTTGAGAGTAGTGACTTCTCTTCCTGTTTTCCTTTTTTCCTGTCCTCTTCAATTGCAAAGTCATAGTCGTGTTCAACTAAATCAATGAGTAAACTGTTCAACTTATCAATGAGTGAAATAAAACGAAAACACTGGTTTATCCAAAACACTGATTGGAAAATATACAAACCTTAGCGACAGGATTCAACAGATTTTCGATTTTTTTTTTCTTTCTTTTTTTTTCCCTCTCGGCTTTGAGCCCCTTACACTTACACACCTCAACACACACAAACAACACAATACTTCCTCTTCTTTCCACACTTTCACAATGTTAATATAAACACTTTCTGTCAATAATCATAACTAATAAAATTAATTTTCCCTAACAATTAGGGACAATTAACGTGTGAGTGATTAACTCTAACAAACCAATTAATTTTCATTTTCAAACCTCCTCAAAGACTTGTCAAGTCGAAAAGGCAGAAAATAAATTTTAAGAAAGGACTTTTTCTCAACACCGTTTTACTCATTTGCTTACTACTGACAATAACTTCTTTCCTTTCATTGATGTGAAAACTGTCCAACAATTTCTTTCCCTTATTTAAAAGGTTTGTCCAAAACAGAAGCAAGCTCAAGAAGTTGGAAACCATTTTTAATCGTAATCATTTTATTCGTGTTTATTAACAACAATAACTTTAACTAAACGTTGTAACTAAAGTTGTAACATTATTTGCTAAACATAAATAACGTTATACACATAATCGATTACAGTATATTTTCTTATTTCTTTCATTTAATGCTTATAAGGGATTCGGAAAATAGGACATACGCGCGCATCCACATGTAAAATCATCCATTCAACCTGCCGAGAACTATCCGAAAGTGCTTGGCCTTGCGGCTGGCGCTGGTATTCCTTATTTTAAGAATAGCCAGGCATGTACTTAAGGTAATATGAAGTACTCCTTAATCATATATTCGGACGAATTACACATTAATGAGTTGACTGAAATTTTATTTGAAAGAATTTTCATGTTATTAAAATGATGACAGTGTGTAAGATTACTGAGGTAGGTAGTGTAAACTAACAATTTACTTACATTTACTAGAGACGTATAAAAGAAGAAAAATGTAGAATTCAAAATCAAGTATAGTCAATATTTTTGTTCTTGGAGACCTTTTCTCTCTACCGTAATAATCATCCTTATAACTAACTTCTGGCATTTTTTGTGGAAATATCCTACCACAGAAATACTAAGGTTCTTACAAGAACAGAAATAATGATGCCCAAGTCCCACTCAATATTTCTTTTATCTCTAGTTGCAAGAAAATAATAGGGCGGAGTAAAACACTTTTGTGACAAAGAATGAATTTTTCTAAAACGTGTTCAAAATATTCGTTCACGACAAGCGGAATTCCTCCTCATAAATACGAACCATATGGACGTTATTTCAATGTTTCTTAAATAGCTGATAAAAACAAATGAAACATATACGTCCGTGAGGTTATTACAGACTTGGCACCTGAACCTCATCTTTGCTGACGTGATGAGCGAACTCCGCTTTGTTCTCTAGCACAATATGTGAAAGATGGAAAGAGTTTATGTAATCTTTGAAGATCAGTTATCAACTTCAGTCGAAGAACAAATTTCAAATATTGAAATTTAATTAATAAATTACACATATAAAATATTTACACTTTGTCATAAGCTCTTTCAACCTAGATTTAAACAGATATGAAATTGCACTTTTATCATTTAATTCGAGTAGCATAACTAATATGTCGTAGATCTCCCCATAATATTTTTAATTGTAACATCAAACACGTTTATTTATAGTGTATTGAACTTAGTCGTGCCATGCTATTGTACTTATTCTATTGTACTAACAACACATTTAGGAAAATGCGTATATAACGTACGTGTACAGATAACAATATAACATTAAATATTACATAATTTTTGGTGGTAGCTTACAGCAAGGTAACTACGAGTTTCTGAATCCTACCTGAAGGCCGCTAAAGCACTAATTTTCAACTGCATGAATTTTATATAAAATAAAACGAGAAATAAATTAGGGGTGAGAAAATGTTTGGTAAAAACTGAATATTTTTATTGTAATTTCACTTGAAGATTTTTATGTTTTTCTGTGAGTCGGAAAGGAATGATTTATTATTCATCGCTTTCATAAATAGAACTGACGGATATAGATGATGCACTAAATTCTTGAACACGCTCTCCAGCCTTCGCCGGAAATATAGAATGTTGCCCAGAAAATCGATCATAAATATTCCAGTTTCATATTCTGAATGAACTCCCTCTGGAAGGCGATGATGTATTAATATTTCAGTTTATAGCATCGCTCTGCCTTTGAAGCGACCACGTTCGCTGAAATCGCGTACAGGTGTAACTGGATAGCATCCCGCTTTCTCATTAAGAGACGGTGTGGTGTTAAAGGGATTTGAGGTAATGTTTAGGGAACGTAACCCGATTCTGATGTATTAACACTCACGATCTTTTATCTCCGTTGTTTTCAGCGGTTCATGCGGAGGAGAACGACGCGCAGCGAAATGAAAGGTTTGACGAGCAGAGCGCGCGCGAGAGAGACAGCAAGAAATCAAGAGAGCACACGAGAGTGAGAGTGTGTGTGTGAGAGAAAGAGAGAGAGCAAAGGTGAGCCAGAGAGAGAGAAAGAGAGTGGATCGCTGGGTCGCAATCAATCCTTTTCAGAAAGTTCCTGGCTGCAGGCGAGGAGAGCATTAGGTGGGAGCTGTTAGGGACATCAGATAAGTCGCCAGAGGCAGTTTTGGGACGTGCGTGGCTTGCAAATGAGTGTGACATGTGGAAGAATGGTATGGGATTGAGATAAATAAATGGAATTGGAGTCGTGTTCCCTTTGCAGATTACAATATCCCATTAATTTTGTGAACTGAGATTTATTCTCAACTCACTGGGAGATAATTGTTAATTACTCAGTATTCGGTACTTTCATGAGAAAAACACCGGGGGAGCGATCAGGGCATCACCTGATGTCACTGACCGGGAGGTCCTAGGTTGAGGTTCTAGGTTCGATTCCCGAATGGAATTCCCGCCAAAAATTTCCACACTAGCTAGATTGCTAGGTCGAATTCAGTGGCTTTACGAGGAGAATTCTAGCGGCCGGCTGCTCTGATTGGTACTTTTCCGGGGTTTCTCCGATCAACATCAGGCGAATGCCCGAGCAGTACCCTACCAAAAGGCCACGGACCACGCGCGTTCTTTCCTTCCTTTTCCTTGTCCTATCTTCATCCCTTACACACACACTAATATGCACTACACTACCACACATCCCGAGAGGCCGATTGGGAGCCTAGAGCTTTGTCCGGTTGAGGCACTGCCCCACTGGTGGGAGATACCTGGTTGTGGAAAATCGGGCTAACCGACGATAGGTCGGCGCCGGATCTCGGCCCTGCGATACACCTGCGGGGTTGACTCAGGGTCAACTGATGTCACTTCCGCGCCTCTGACCGGCAGACTTTAGATTCGATGGTTCCAGGATATTCGCTGCATATGTAGCTATAGCTACATAGTTAGGTCGAGATCAGCCGTGCTCTGGGAGAGAATTCTAGCCGCCAGTTGCACTCACCGGTACTTTTCAGTGTTTTCTCTCCCGATATTCACACACACAATAGTTACATATTCTACACTACCACATATGTCGGGAGACCAGTCGGGAGATTAGAACTGTCCTGACAGGGGCGATCCCCCGCTGGCTGAAATAACTAGATGGGAAAACCCTCGCAAGAATAGATCGGCGCTAGATCTCGCATTCCAGCGGAGAAGGAAAGCACATCTGCACCTTCCTCTAAAAGACATTCACTACACTAACGCGACTGACAACTATAGCACTAACGAGCGCCCGGAAACACTAAATAATAAATCAGTCAACCCCGCTCGATACTCCAGTCACATTTCGGTCACGATGCTCAGAATCCAGCGTATTGGGCAGTCCTGGATTAGAAGTAATTGGTTTCTGGAAGACATATTCACGAACAGAAATCCGAAAATAATGGTTTTATAGTTGGTGCTCCTGGATAAATGGCCCTATATAAAACATTAGTCTCATGTTTCACTATGGAAAGTATTCGCACAATCACATAAAGCAAATAAAAAATATATCTGTTAAATACTCATGAAGATATTTTTAAAAGGGTTCCAAAAAGCCTTCTACTCATTATCATCTGACATTTTTACTTTATCGCCTTACTTTGAGGAAGACAAACCATGGTACATGTGCGAGTAAAACGTTAATTTTTCGACAAAAAAAATATTTCTGGCCCTGGTAACGAAAAAGTGAATAAATCTCGTCATTATAATGAGTACCTGCGTTCTGGAACTGAATGCTGATCGATGGAATAAAAACATGTTACATTCTGTCAATGGTATGTGTCAATAGCGGATCAGAGTTGATTCATAGTACAATAGTAAAACACACATGATAATGATTATGTTAAATATTGTCAAGAAAATTTTCTTTAAATAAAGAAAGGTAGTACAAAAGTTCGTAATATGAAACATAAAAGTGAAAATTAAATTTTATGAATTGATAAGAAATGAACACATTTCGAAAAAAATAATGGAATTCTTCCAGCATTGTAATTAAAGGTGAGAAATCAATCGCTGGCGAATTAAACCAATGGCGAAGGGAGTGTTTGGGGAAGACCTAAAAAAATTTAGTTTTTCAGATATGCCACTTCCCTTCTTCACCGTCGATTTGCAATTTGGATCGTCCATGTTTCATTCTGCTCCTCGAATCAACGAACTGTAAGCGAACCTTCTTTGTAAAGTTGAACTTGATTTTTCAGAGGTCAGTATTCACGATTAAGAAATAAATCGTTAAAGGGTATTGCCGAATAAGGAGGTGAAAAGTGCCTTCAAATCATCTTTCCACCATGGATATTACTTCTGAGTTTGGTTCATAAATGATGTAACACATAAGATTTCGAGTTTATATGTCGAGATTCATTCTGTGGTTATTGTTAAAAACGCTTTTTCCAATCACATTTTGGGGCGTATTTCAAATATATGTACTGATGAAATTGGTTTTAATTTTCTTTCACTAACGTACACATTGTTTAAAAATCTGAAAAAATATATGTTATAGAATGTTATAAGAAACATTCTAGAGAGAAAAGCTGAGACTACTCCAAAGTTATCATGTCGAAAATCCATTTCATAAATTTATTTTTTTGTTTATTCTAATTTGGCGTTAGAATTAGTTGACGAAAATACTTTAAAATTCAACTATTTTTTCCAGTCTCCCCAATTTTTTCAGCCTGATACATGCAATAGAAGCTGAGAAATAATTCAAACATGAAAAAGACGTTTCTCGTATCACTGAAACAGATTGCCCCTGGAGGGTGATTTGTTGTGAATCTACGGCATTTTTTATTCTCTTTCATATGAGCATCGCGAATATCGATTTTGTTTGGTGACACTTTTAACCTCCTTATTCGGCTATACTCTTTATACCCCTTGTGTTCTAATCTGGATCTGCAATGGATTCTCATTCTCAATGCGTCACTTGTCACAGCATGCGGCAGCAATGCACCAAGAAACAGGCCGCTATTAATCATTTGCTATTTGCATGTGTCATGCAACAGCAACTTTTTTGTATTTGTTACGTAAAGAACTGTTGTACTACATAAACCACGTTATTACAGTATTCCTGAAGACCGTTTTTGTTAATGAATTTAAATTATTTTCACTGATACGTTATTGCTTGTTATTGCCTTCGATACGGTGATCGATATACACTGCTTAACATATCTGGACCGAGAGAATCGTGGTGACGAGGTAAACTAGTGGCACAGACTTTCTCGTACTAGTCAGTTTTCTAATTTCTTTTGTCTGGGCTACCTTTACATAGTTACCATCCTCGTGACAGCTGCCATCCATCGCCACGCAAAGTACAATATTTTCAAAATGTTCTCAATTTTTCGGTTTTCCAGAGGTAGAACCGAAATATTACTTTACAAATACTAAATTTCGGGGTTATTAAAAGTAGGTAATAAATAAAATCGTGCGTCTACAACGGGCGTTAACTGGTTCTAATGATCTCTGGCGACCAACAACCCTCGGGCATTTTGTCGTCGCTCTACGATTAGAACTCTTAACGCCCTAAGTGCGTAAATAACTATTACTGCAATGTTATATTAGTGTTTTATTTTTTGTTCTTGAGCAATTTGCAGCAATTGACCCCTGCAAACAAAAAAGCGCAGCACCCCGGTTGAGCAATTTTTAGAAAACCATTATGAAGGGTTTTGTTCAGCAGCATTTTTGCAGCTAAAAGTCACTGGTACAATATTATTTTTCGTTTAGTCTGCCTTACAGAACCCTAACAGGTATATAATTTAAGAACTAATTATTTTTTAAACTGTTATGATACAAAAATATTAAACGAACCATCGCAAAAGCTGTAAAGTTGTCTAGTTAGGTACCACATAAAACATAAAGTTGGAAAAACATAATATTGTTTAAAATAATTCAGAATTTTGAATCAGGAATCATGGTCCAAGGTAAAATAAAATTTCGAATATGTCCATAAAAATGTCAAACAAAATTGTCTTTTTACCACTTTCTTGTGTTTCAATATTTATAAATTGGTGTTAAATGCCTAAAAAGTAAAATGTGACGATACTTAATTATTATAAGAAATTTCATCTTGAAAAGTTTTGCTACAAAATTCAAGTTCACTAACTAATATTGACATGTAATAAAATTAATTCAAGTATAAGTGGTCATAGAAAAATAATTATAACAAAATGATACCTATATTCAAGGAACAAATATTCTTTTTATTTATTAGCTATCCGTTCGGCTAAAATATTTCGGCGATTTTAAGTTTACATTCATAAAAAAGGGATTAAGTTGTTGGGATATCCTCAGGCGACTGTGGTACATTTGCCGTACCCTTCAATTGTATGCAAACACTCTTTGTTATGAGTATCTCCTTGAACCAAAAATTCACTTCATAAATAACAAACAACTGAAGGTCAATTTTTTAATCAACTGCATTGCATACAACGACACTATTGTAGTGTTTTTCAATTTCATTATGTATTTTATTACATTCATCCATCAATAATTTATTCACTTCGTATTGAAATATTTCATTTATTTGTAAATAATGTTTGTATTGTTTACTTTGGTTTTGTTATTGGTAATGAAATTGGACAAAGAGCTTTCTAGACTAAGGTGTCTCTGATATAAACAAGGAATCTTGATATGCCAAGCCTAGGAATCCCGATGCACCAACTCCCTAGTTTTTCTCATTTATTACTTCTGACTTCCTGTACATATATTTTACGTTTAATTATTCCATCCTTACCTACCTTCAAATCCTTACCTCCATCATCCTTACTTACCTTCAAATTGGCATAGGACTTACAGTTTAGTACAGTTCAGGAGGTAACGTGTCTTTTCCTTGCGCAGGGAGCTACTAAGTCTTTAATTTCTGGGGTTCGAACCTGAGTATTTTAAACTAGCTCGTCCGCGGCAAATTTGTTTATTGCAGATTATAGTTTGCAACCGTTATGGGTAAATTTTGACATAGAGTATGAATTGTTGCGGCTATTGTTCTTGGACTAAACGTGTTTCCTCCTCCTTGACTGCGCTCGCCATAGGAACGTATGTATTATTTTTCGGTTTTTGTAAATATCTTTTGAAAAAATGGAAATATTAATATGATTTCTTCACTAATCGTTTATAAATAAAAAGCGGCAAATTTGGAGTACTGTTTGGTGTATATGCTTACATTATTAGCGGATTTAGATGTGTGGTCCTGCTAACTTCCATTGGAACATCGATTTTTTTGAGAAAATGATCCGCGGCAAATTTTTTGTTTTCACATCTTAAGAACGGCAAAAAAGCGGCAAATTATGAGCTCTACAGTTTTGTGATTGGGTGAAATGGTTCTGCTAACTTCCAAGACGTACTGCCGCTGCCGTCGTTTCACCATTAAGTTTTTGAATTAGCGCAGCGACAATAAAGAGCTTTGAGCTTTTTGGTTCGGAAAATACAATACCCTCCTTCGACCCGTCAGTTAGTTATCCTCGTACTATTACTAGAGGTTTAATTTTCGGGTATTAGCAATTCAAATGAAGTTGCGATTTCCGAAATTCAATTCTTCTTAACGAGTAATAAAAGAACTGGAAATGCTCAAAGTCCCAACATTGCTGGTTAATTGTAAACGTTTCGCAGAATAAATGCTGACAATTCTGTGGCAAAACTGTCAGATGGTCAAACTCTGTGAATGGTCCTTTTACATCGTAGCCTTGACGGAAGTTCCGTCAAGTTCACGAGTTAAGTGAAACGTTAGTAGTTTGACTACCAAGCTGTGCAAATTGTTTTTTAATGCTCTTCGGTATTGCAACATCATTCAGACACTATGTACTCAAAGAGCTCCGTTTTCTAAAGATGTGGGTTTACAAATGTTAGCAAACATAAGAAGAAATTTTAGAAAATGTGTTTTCAAGAATTTTGACATTCATAAAATGCCGAAACTGATGGATTAAAGGATGATTGTTACGTTATCGTCTGCAATAAGATGACGGAATGAACAAATGAGAAAACAAAGGAGCTTAAAAAATCATACATGAGAAAAGAAATGTGGAGGATTCCCTGATAGGATTCCCTGATATTCGGAGGAGCAGCAGACTGTACGTGACTGATACACATAACACAGAAAATTAATTGAGCTGCATGGTATTGCATATTTGAGCGGAAAATGATGGGGCAAAAAATAACAACATTGCTGTAATGAAAAAAAGAACAAAATTATTTAATCACTAAAAATAAGATAAAACAAGCAATGAACAATTCTACATAAAAATGATTAAAAATGTGTGATTTCGCAAGAAACTTCACTTCTCTCCTGGCGACCTCAGCAGAAGTCAGACATGGGGGTCGCAACTATGCGGTGCAAGACTTAATTTGCCTACCCCAACCTGTTCAGTACCTTGAATTGAATTGAAAATGAAGTGCACTCAGGGCAGAATTAATTCTGATGAATCAGAAATAAATTTTAAATAAAGACCGGTCACTTATCCGTTGAAGCTCTGATGACTGGATGATCTTCCGTGCAGCGGAAGTGCGTTGGATGATCCATTTACGTACAGCAGCAATAGGCTGTATGGCAGGGGTGGCTCCAGAGTTGCGACCCCAAATTAAGTGTTGAAGGGCAGCGTCTTCCAACAGGTTGCGATAGGCAAATTAGATCTTGCACCGCATAGTTGCGACCCCCAGGTCTGACTTCCGCTGAGGTCGCCAGTAGAGAAGTGATGTTTCTTGCGAGATTTTGAATGAATATAAAGTGGTGGACCGTAGTGATGTCAAGATACGATAATTCTCGTTTGATAATATCTAGTTACATAAAAAAACTTTTAAAACCGCCTGAATTACAAGCGGGATCACCTCAATCTTTGAGTCGGATTTATATTGGGACGTAACAATGATTTTTCTCAATTTTAGTTGCCGTCTTTATCTCTTAAGGAAAGTAAACGGGTCAGTTCCTTTTGTCATGACATAAAATAACTTTTTCTACTTAGAACAAGCACCGTATGAAACTCGGGTTTTAACGCATTTGGGTTTTAACGAGCGAGTATCATAAACTCGTGTGAAGTTTATGATACTCGCTCGTTCCTCGCTCGTATCGTAATATCACACTCGTGTATTAATATCCATCATTACATCATCGTTTCATAATGTACTATTATACACTAAAAGGCATCGTTCTAAAATGAAAAAAATGGCATTTCATTAAAATCCGTCCGTTAAAATCCGTTGCAACACTAGTTTATGTTCATACGTGCTAGTTGAACGAATGTTTTCCGTCGCGAGTTTTATACATTCTTCAACTAGGGTTTTATTGCCTGATGATTTGTTTAAAAACTAGTTATTTTAAAAGGAAATTCCGTTTATTTTAGTTAGACATTTTTATATCACTTTATACTTCAAAGTGTTTATACATATATGTATATTACAGTTAGTTATTCTAATTTGAATTAAAACCACCATCTCTCAATTTGATACAATAGTTCCGATGCGTTTTATTTCAGGGCATTTGATGAATTGAAGTCATTGAATATTTGCTAATTTAGTTTCATGACATGAATACGTTGTTCTTCTACAGAAATTTTTGTCATAGTTCAACTGTCGGTAATTTTTAACAGGATTAACAGAACTATAAAACACTACAAACCCTACTACGAATTCTGTGAAATGACCTCATAACCTTTCTCGAATTTTAGTTTCATCGACATTTCCGCCACGATCAATGAAATTGTTGTACATTATTCACACATTACGGATATAGCGATCACCTCACCTGTTGCTACCCACGCAAGGCAGTGTCCTCCAAATCAAGCCAGGCATTAACAAATAAAATGCTTCTGAAAAAAACGAACTACGCGTGGGCTGACATTTCGAATCAATGCCTTTATCGAAATATCATTTTCTAGGGAGAAACGTAAAAATATTGTAATTTTTGCTACATCATTATTTCAATTACTAAAACATACCTCTGACACCTCTAAGTGTAAATTTATGCGCTTATTCGCAATTGCTAGTATATATAATAAATAAGAAAAAGTAACCTATATCCTGCGAAATGACCAAGTCTCTTTTTGTAAACTTAACCACATGTTCTTCTCGAAGCATAGCATTTAGTTTCACTTCAGAAACGTAATTGCGTGTAGTAATATGGATAAAAACTAGTATACTGCAAAATGAATACTCGAATTAAAATCGCTTTTGGCTTTATCTCACATGCACTAACACCAAAGCATAATCTGTCTTATGTAGTATGTTACGTGAAGAAATTGACTCATTACCGCGATAAGGACAATATTAACTCGTAAAAAAACGTAAACATAATTTTATTGCCCAGTTGACGCTTCGTTTATTGGGATTTATTGGGAAAAATGAAGCGAATTCACAGAATTCAAAGAAAAAACTGACTTACAGTGAAGTCATCCAGTAGGTATATATTTATCAATAACATTGCTTCTAAAATATCTTGAAAAGAATCCGTTGTCTTGAAAATCGAATCTCCATAAATTCTTCCCACTCAAACGAATAATCATCGCATGATTATTCTTACATTTTCCTTGTGCCTAATATTTTGTTCTTGAAGAAATGTTAAGCAAGGCTCTTTAATTCCCACAAATGCCCGTAATTAAAAGAGAGCATTTTCGCGAAATTAACCATGAAATTCAACTAAGAACATTTTAACTATGGAATGTCTTCCTTCAGCCTGTTCTTCTGTCCTTCAATTTCCGATCTCGCAACGTTGTGAGTGAATTCATGAACAAGGGAAGAGATAATACCAAGGCTTGATTTCTGGCGGAACGGCGTTCCCATACCTCGGGAATATATTATTAAATTATATTATAAGCATATAACAATATCTATTAAATTAATAATTCATTTGGGGAGCGTTCCAATATCTAAAAGTTTCTAAATCAAGCACTGGATAAGATTCCATACTTTTTGTTCACATTTCCTAAGATACATATCTGTGTAAAGCAGGCTTGTCAAAATCGTGAGCTAGGTAAATAGCATTCTAGAGTTCACGGGCTCTACATATAGAGCAACCAGCGCGGGGTTTAAAAGTAAGGATTGTACGAAAATTCGAATGACTGTACATCACTGAATACATGCCCCAGGAATGCCTTTTAGAGAAGTCTTTAGAGATGATATTTGACAGATACTTCCCCGAACGCGATATTAATTTCCATTGCGTTTACTAAAGGGAAAGAATGATCCATTAAAATGAAAAATCAGTCATATCTGAAATTTTCAACCGAGTGTAAAATTAAACATTTTGAATCTAAAAGATTTTTGCATAATCGTGTTTACTTAAGACTGCAATAATTGTATTAACTTTCTACCTACACGTTAGGAGGTTCAATAGACACAGAGTCTTGTCAGTGAAAAGAGCTGTCCGCCCTTCACAAAGACTTCATATTTTTTTACACTGGCGTATATAACAGCGTTATTGTAAATAACAAAATTATTTAATTAAATATAACAAAACGAAAGAATTAAAAAGTCCTGGACCCTCAAACATGTTACTTCACCTTGGAAAACAATGTTTATACAAGTCAGAATTTTAAAAAATATATGAAATTCTGTAACAATTGGTAAAGTATATAAACAAACTTTAGATGTCGATTGTTTGGAAGAAAACGCCCATGAATCGTGTCCTCATATGAAGCCATCATTCTTCTTTGTCTTTGTATTTATTTTTGTACGCTTACATCCCCGCTTGAGTGTGTTCGTCCCTTTCTGGATTTGGAGGGGAAATGTGAGCGGAGTTTAGATAGCGTAAAAGAGAGAGCAGAGTTAAGAGAGCGTAGATATAAAAAATATCTATGCTCGCAGAAGGCCGGGCTTCCCCAGATACTACCCTTCAAATAGGTCACTTTGCAGGACAATGGATTTATTCACAACGGAGTCGTTTATTTCATTGCTAAAGAAAGTTGTGTGTTGACTAAATATATCATGAGAACTATCTTAATGAAATTTGTTTTTATTAAGAGACTTTGGGACATTTTAGTCACTTTTTTCCGCAGCGAAGATGATAGTCCAAACTATAAACGTTGGCAATTTATAAGAAACAAAGAGACAGATATCAATTTCTTAAAAGAGATTCAAAGCTGTTTTATTTCACCACCATTTACCACCGGTCAAGGAATAATTCAGTTCTTACCTTCAAATGTCGATTAACACCCCACGAAACGAGTGAAACTTGAACTGCGTCAACCGCTGGCGTTGAAATGTTTTCGAGAAGTTGTGTTGTTTCTGCAATCTTTCATTTCACACACAAACACAAACAAATGTTTTTGTCATTGAGATAATTTTTTTTATAATCCATCACTAAAAAACCTCCCATTTTAAAATGTGTAACAAACGTTTCCTCACTTTCACTTTGGATAAAAAGTTTTAAACGTTTCGTCACTATTCACTTTAGTTGAAGCCTGTTCTCTCAATTTTCCACGTTCACTTCTGTTTGATATCAGGACACGTGACACACTCACTGAAAACACCTGTAGGTCAATCGGATTCACCTTATTGCGATGTTTTCCGCAAATACCCACTCCAATCACAGTTTTCACTTCCAACTACAAATGTTATTCTAAATCCCGGTTTCGTAAAATAACAAAGAAATCAATTAAATATATTTCTAGTTAACATATAAGAAGATTTCATCAAAAACATGATTTCGTCCTAGCGTGAATAAATGACATCCCAAAGAAGATTGTAAATCCCTTACTATGAATGCCGGGCAGAGCAATCTTAAAGAGGCCATTACCACTTAAGTCACCACTATATTGAATTGACGTCAATAAAACCGGAAAGGGATTTATTTATAAATGTTTTAAATAGGTCTGACCACATTCATCCAGGTGGCGGCGCACCACAACTTAGTTTTAGCAAAAATAGAACAAGAAACAAGCAACGAATGGTTTTATTACAGCTAATCACGCATGTTCACCAGAACGACCCGACGGCAAACCGCACTTGCAGGGACCACGACTTGTGTTTATAAGACCAACTCGCGAAGCACACGAAACGGCAGGTTCGTCGAATAATTTGACAATCACCTAATCACGAATGTTCTCTCGGACGACCCAATTGCAAGCCGCACTTGCTGGGGAAACACCACAACTTGTTTTATAAGAAAACTGCGAAGCACACGCAACGCCAGGTTGGTCATCGCGCCAACCCCACGGGGAGAGCTGGCCGGCAGCGGCGTCGGCGTGGCCGCGTCGGGGGGCGGGGCGCGGGGGCGCGAGCGGGCGCGGCTCCACGGCGACGAGCCGGAGGCTGGGCGAGCGCGGCGCGGCGCTGGCAGCTTGGCTGCTGAGGCGTCGCGGCTGAGAGCGGCGCCCAACTGGCCGCGCGCGCGCCGATCCGGCCGCCGGCGCCGCGCCGCTCACGCGCACTCGCGCCCCCTCAACAGGGGGGCGGCGGCGGCGGCGGCGGCGGGGGTGGCGCCCGTGCGGGGGCGAGTAGGGGCTGCGGGTGCGTGGCTTTGCTTAGGGGCAGGATGGTTTAGAATCTCAAAAACGCAACGTGTGGATGATTTTTTCCTACATCGATGGTCAAAGATCACATTGCACATCCGATAGCCCGAGACACCAGCATACATCCATTTACTTTACGAAAGTTAAATTTTTATTAATGATATTAGTATTCTATATAATTATTTGTAATATTATTCATAATTTGGTCATGAATTACTAAAATACATCCATTTACTCAACTAAATAATCAATTCATTGTTGGTCGGGAGAGTCAAATACAGTCTATAAGTGTTTTTTTTTATATATATATTTTTCTTCTGTGGGTCTCAAAGTGTTTTCGACGAGATTCGGGAGAGATGTGCCCATTCGGAGGAGAATTTGAACTGGCGGCACGCTGGCCAAGCAGGGATTTCCGTAGGTCCAGGGTTGTTTAGAAATTTCATTCCATTGTGACACGTGAAGTTTCTATATGGATTTACTCCATTATTATTCAAGGAATATGATTTTTATAATTATAGATTTAAATTACCTCATGAAATTATCTCATAAAATTATCTTCAGATATCGTATCCATAGCACGTACGATTCTGCTAGTTGAGAGAGCAAAAATATTTGCCTCGCAAAACGCACCTCTCTTCCTAAGGCGAGAGCGGAGAAGTGCGCTACGCGTCACTTGTGCAAGTTTAAACTTGCACTGAATGGAAAGGCGTGATTCCCCCTTTCTTGATCGGGACACGATGAAGGTGACATTTGCCTACCCCTTTCATGTCAAATGGAGCTTCTAAAGCATATTTTTATTTTGGACTTTTTGCCAACTTTCCCCTCCTCTGTCCCTCTGTCCCTCTGTGCCGGGTGGTTTAGAATCTCATATATTCCACTTTCCATTCCAATATATATTACAATTAAATATTATCAAGTCGTAATCGTAAATAATTAATCATGAATTCGTAATTAGTCAGGAAAGTCAAAATCGTCTGAAAGTGTTTTTGTCTCGTGTGTGTGTCAAAATGATTTCAGCGTTATTCGAAAAAGGGGTGGGAATTCGGAAGCGAGTTTTGTCTCCTGTATGTGTGTTAAAGTAATTTCAGCGTTATTATTACATTCACAACAAGTTAATTCAGTAAATATGCGTTATAATTTTGAGACACACCTGTTAATTAATTAAAAATATATAAATGATAAAGGTCATCTATCTCTGTTTTTAATTATTTAATTAATTGAATGTAATTTATATTGTGAAAATATGTTGTTAGATTCATTTACATCTCCATATATTATGATTTTTATAATGTGATCAAGGATTGTATCAATTTTCTCAAGGTAAGTTTTAAAGACATAAGTACCTAGAAAATTATAATGTAACCCATAAATATTTACAAAAATATTTTTCAGTACTTAAAAATGACGAAAAAAATTATAGAAACGTAGTATACAATGAGAAATTGAGCAATTGAAAATAAAAAACAACATTGTGAATTGAATTTTCCTTATATTACGGGGCGAGACTCAGGCCATGAGGCCTGCTCTTCCGTCTGACCACGCAAATTTCGTTACAGTCCTTTCACTAATCATGGGAGAAAGAAGGTATTACTTGGGCGACGAAACAGGCGATTTGAATTTAGCTCAGAGGCATCATTTAGACTTGAGGATCACATGCAGTAAATGTACTAACATGGGACAGCCGGCTTTACTTCCCCTCCGAAGGAAGGCGTACGAAGGATTTTTTCGTCCTTAAAAATCCTCGGCTTCAATCGAGTTTGAACCCGCAAATTTGGGTATAGCAGTCCGATACGCTAACCGCTACACCATTGCCGCCGGTAAACAGTGTCATAATTAACTGTCTGAAAAATTATTGGGATCATTTATTAATATTATTAGACAGTTGCAACTAAAAAATCAACCCTGTAATAAGAGTTTTCCTACCGCAAATACGCCGTTTCTTCGCGCAGCCGCGCGGTTTATCAAAAACTATTCCTTAAGTGTAGTTTAGGATACTTTATTATTATTTGCGTATACAGCAAAAATTTTACATTTTCACCTCGTGTAACGGGGTTCTATGTGTGTTCAAAATGACCTCTTGCGTGAATGCAAAATAGGCATTTCTGCCTCACGGCCTCCGTGTCGCGGACAATTTTGTCGTGTTGTCCTTCTATATCTGCCGCTACGCTTTCAATGCGTTGTAGAAGGTCATTACGACCCACGACCTCGGTTGCATAAATACGGTCTTTCGCAAACCCCGAGAAAAAATTCCAGGCGATCCAAATTCGGAGTCCGAGGCGGCCACACTATTGGGCCTCCGCCGATCCTCCGATCCTCCCACCTGGAAATTGCATAGCTAAATATTCTCGAACTCCCTAATAATTTGGATCATCATGCTGGTAACACATCTGTGCCCTCACATTCAATGGAACTTCCTCCAAAAACGTAGGGAGTACCTAAGTAATAAAATTCAGATACTGAACGCCTCTCAAACACTTGGGTAGGAAGCGAACACCGAAGATAAATTCACCCACAATGCCAATCTATACAATTACAGATAATCACTCTTGGTGAGCTAGGTTATGTGCAACATGTGAATTTTCCTCGGTTCACTCATGCAAATTATGAGCATTAATTGTTCATGTTCTTTAAAACACGCTTCATCTGTCCAAAGAACGATTTCAGAAATTCCTGTTTTCCCTGGTTTTACAAAGGCAGAAAATGCCTCGAGAATTCACAACGAAGGTGAAAGTCTGTGCTGCGCAAATGCTGCACCAGTTGGATTGGAAATGTAATCTCTCCACATTAATTGTTCGTCAGGAGACGGACTATAATGCGTTGACCTCGCGCGCTATTTGTCTTGCACTCGCTTCCGTGGCTTAGCGGATAGTATTAATAACTGAGTTTTCCAGAGATGTCCCGAGCCCTAAGGCGAGTTGAAGCCGCTCGCTCACTTGCCATAGCCCGTGTTACACGAGCAGAAGCTCATATCCCAAAGTTTAACATTCATTACTAACAAAACTAAATGACGAAGAGTATCATTTAGAATGATATATATATTGAGATATACCAAAATTTTCCTCTCTCTCTCTACATCTATATCTGCTAAAGATCTTAGCGTCCGGCTTGCTGGGTCAATGGGTCACGATATAATTATAATCCTTATTACCTCTGTAATGGATTATAGGATCCGCCGACTATACAGCGCAGCTGGGAATCTGAAATAGAATGATTCTATTCCTAGTTCATTACTGTTTGGATTGACTAAATGAAAGATCACTTTCTTTTCTAAAGAACAAATTTAACAAAGTTTATTTTTACTTTTTTATCAAACAATTTAATGAATTTAAGTTAGGCCTTTGATCATGATCTCTTTCAATTTACAATTTTACACCGCGGTTAACTTATCTTTCTTCGTTGATGTCCTCGTAGACTTCTCAGTCGAAATATCTTGCGATCTTGCCGTAGTCCAAAGTTCCAACGAAATCCTCTTCTTCCCCTATCCAAGCTGTTCTCAAACTATCAAAATTACTAGTCCGATTACGTCCTATGACATAGTCCCGAACTTGATTACCACTCCCGACAAAGTTCCAATTTATATTTCAATATTGCTTCACATGAAAATATCTACGAACAGTTCAGAAGCGCGTTTCAGAGCAGAATGAAATCTTCCTGCATGATTCATCCTCGAAGACTTCGTATTAAACTACCTTCATTTTTTCATAACATTTGACCGTCTAAACTTCTCCGCCCAATCCCAAAGTTTCTACTTTCGGCATCAACCCATCTCTTAATGCATTTAGAAAAACAAAAACTACATTGTTTATTCACGGTCGTTGCTATGCTCTAGCTCTCGTGATATTTCGTAATGCATGTTCCACCATATTGTCTCCAAATAAATGTTAATTTATTTTAACGTGACATATCGGTATGTCACAGCTTTCCTTCCAAGCGTCATTTGGTTTGCTACAACCTAACTAAATGACAAGACTAAAATTGAACACTTCTTCTTGCTTCTTCACACTAAACGACATTAACACTTTACACTTTGCACTGCACTAGGTCTTTTACTTGCTGCCTTAAAACTATTTACATTTTCCTTTCGGAATGTGCCAACAATAACCATTTCATCAGGTATTCTAATAGCCGTATCTGCCTAATATTTGCTCCCCATTAACTTAATTGAATACATACACATTAAATTAAACTCCTACACAAACTGACAAAATACACATAATAACAAAACAATAACAAAGAAAAACTATTACACCTAATATTTACAACTATTTACAAATCTCTGTTATGACCAGTATATTTAATCATGCGTGTCGTCCTCATATACGGCTTCATGTTCCTGTAGTTATATGTTCCCATTTGCGTCCATTTTCATCATTCAAAATCGGCATTCTTGCTTAATACTTTACAAATTCGATACGGTCCTTTATACAACGGGAAAAATTTATAAAATAGCTTCTTATCCACTGACGACACTTGAGGTACTCTAATTAACACTTCATCACCCTCCTTATACTCGCCTCGAAAGCATTGTTTCTGTTTTAGCTTTCTGGCTGCTGCCTCCTCAAATTGTCATAAATTATTCGCGTATCTCTCACATCATCTGGGATCCCACTTATTTCTGGAGGTATCCTAATCCTTCGAAACGGATCCTTTCACCTTTCCTACCCATGTGGACCTCTATAGGCGTGCTTCGTGCTCCCATCGGAACATTATTCAAAACATAGTTCAATACTGGAACGGCCTCCATCCATCGGTTATGGCTTTCCGAAATGTAGACTCTAAATAAGCGTGAAATCTCCTTCATAATTCTTTCGCTGGGGTTAGCTTGAGGATTCCGTACCGTCGTGTAACATGTTTGGATACCAATTCTTCCCATGTCTTGTTCCCATTTTCCACTAGTAAATTGCGTCCCCAGATCACTAATAATTTTTTTAGGTATACCGAATTCTTCAAAAAATTTGTGGCATTGCGTAATGCAACTCTGTGCATTCGCCTTTCTAATGGGGTATAATTTTGTGATTTTAGAGAAAACATCCATTATTACTAACAAATATTGATTCCCAAATTTGGATTTCGGCATTGGTCCATAAAGATCCACAGCGTATATTTCCCTAGTTGATGTAGGTATTATCGCTTCGCTGCTCCCCTCATACCTTTTATTGGGGTGTTTGGTTTTCTGACAGACGTCACACTTATTGATTTGCTTACGGATTTGTCGCCCCATGCCCTTCCAATAGCATTTTGATCTAAGATTACTTCGATTTTGTTACACCCAAAGTGGCCGAAATGTTGGTGAGTAGATAGAATCAGTTCTCGCCTATGCGCTTCTGGTATCCAAATTTGATACTGCGTCCTCGTTTCCTGATCCGATGTAATAATACTCCTCGTACATCTTCCACATTGAAAATTTCGGATCATCCTGCCGTCGGTCGTTATCCTCCGCCGAAAATGCTCAATTATTTGCCTCCCACAGGATCCTCTCTTTGAATTTTCGATAATTCCTCCTTCGTCCATTTCGGTCGTATTTCCATTAACTGATAGCATTGATACCGGGTTCACACTACCTTCCTCTTCCTTTATCCTGATTCTCGATAAATAATCGGGCAAACGTTATCACGGCCTTCACAATATTGGATGTTAAATCAAATTGTTGAGCCATAGTGACCATCTCAACAATCTGTCGTTATTCAAATGACTTCTCCTTAAGACAATTAGGGCCTTGTGGTCCGTAATGACGGTAAATGGTCGTCCAATTAATATAGACCGTAATTTCTGCGTAGCCACACGATTCCCAAAGCTTCCGTTCACTGGTAGTGAAACGTCGTTCACTAAGAGTCAACACACGACTTTCTAGGCGATTATTCTCTGCTTATTCTTTTCGTCGAATTGGAACAGCACAGCTCCATGGCAAATCCACTACTATCTACTTGTAGATACATTCTTTTGTCGAAATCTGGATAACTGATCAAAAATGTTTTCTCAAATAGTTCTTTTAATTTTTCAAACGCCTCTTGACATTTTGCATCCCACGCCCATTTCCTCCCTTCTTTAGCAATTCTATTATTGGGTGTATAATTTCTGAATAACCTTTGCAGAACCGGGAATAATAATTGCACACCCAATCAATCTTCTAACTTCCTTACATTCCGAGGTCGTGGAAAATTCTTAATCAATTCTTTCTTTTATCTTGCATCGACATCCCTTGATCCGATATGACTGCCCCATAAATTCTATATTCCTCCTTCCGAATTGGCATTTTCCAATATTTAATTTTAAATTATACTTCCGAAAGATTTCGAATAGTTTTTTCAACTTCTTTAAATGTTCAAACATATTGGTAGAGAATAACACAATATCGTCGACGTACATGAGAGTAGTTTCCTTAGTTCATCCGGTATTACATCGTCCAAATAACTGATTAAAGCCGCGCCACTGTTCTTTAATCCAAAGGCCATCCTCTGAAAACTATACGTATTGCCTTCAAATGAAAAACTGACAAATTTTTGCGATTCTGGTGTAGTCCAATTTGCCAGTACGACGCAGTAAAATCCAGTCCGTGAATATCTGAGCTCCTTTTACCTTCCACATCATTTCATCTAATTTCGGCGGTTTTTCATGACGAGCAATGGTCTTGCTATTGAGTTTCTAGCATCAACACAAAATCTGATCTTATTGTCTTTCTTACGAACTATCACTATTGGGCTTACATACGGTGTCATCGATTTTTTTATTATACCATCCTCAAGCATCGTGTTTATTTGTTTACGTACTTCGCTTTTATATACATGGGGGATCGGATATTGTTTCAGATTAAAGGTTCTCATCCATCAATTCAATTTTAAATTGATATCCTTTACCGGCTCCCTTGAACTTCCAAAATATCTCTATATTCATTGACTAACATTTCAATAGCTTCACTAGCATCTATTCCGTTTTCGTCGACGCGCCCTCTGCTGCCGTGTGGATCTGGTCCTGGTCTCTTCAATTTGTTCCGCAATATCGCAAATACACATATCTTCGCCTCCTGGTCTTTGATCCCTAAACAATGTTGTTGCCCTTTGTCACCTCGTAACAATACACTCCTGTTACCTATGTCGACCTTGGCGTCACACATTTTAGGCCATCAATCCCAAAATAATTGGACGAATCAAATTCTTCACTACAATTGCCGGAAACTGAATTGTGATCCCTTGAACTTCCACTTCCACCCCAAATCTGCCGACTTCTCGTTTCGATGCGCCTTCCATTAGCTGTCCGAATATCCAAACTCCTGGTGGGTAGCTCATCAATTTTATTTCCCTTTTTCTTTAACTGCTCATACAATTTTTCCGACACTGCACAAACATTAGCACCTGTGTCAATTAAAATGTCTACAGGTATATTCCGAAATATCCCTTCAAAATTAAACACGTGCTATTCTCCGCCCGTTCGTCCGTATCTTCCCTTAATAAATCTTCCGCCGATACTTCAATGCTATTCAACTCCTTAAGAACCATCACGCCCTCATTATCATCGTTCGAAGTATCCGCCCATTTACTTCGAACACTGGGAGTTTTCCTGTTCAATCGCATTAATTTCTACATGTTCCGTTTATTGTCCTCTTTGAACCTCCGGATACCCGTTTTCGGTCTTTTATTTCCCATTTTAGTACTATTTCCCTGTCATCCTTTCTTTCTGAGCTATAATTTCCTTGGCGGTTGTAATTATTCATTGTTTTTCCGTTCCATTGTTATTCGTTCCTGCTTTCATTATATTGATACCCGTTACTACGATCATAATCACTATTCAATGTCTGGTCGAATCGACTTAAACGTTCGACCAGATCCTCAGAATCAATAGGCAAGGAGTTCCACAATAAATTTTGGATATTTACAGGCAACTGACGAATAATAATTCTAATTAGTTCATTGCTGTCCATTCTGTCTTCGCATGCCTTGAATGCTGCTATTTTACGTGTTGCGAAGTCACACATATTCTCGGCTCCACCCTTCTTATACCTTTCACTCATTCATTTGTATTTTAGATCGAACTGTGGCTTTCGTTCCAATATCTTTTAAGAATTTATCCTTCCATTCCTTATAATTAGTCGGTTCCGGTACTAAAGAGGTCAACCAATGATGCTTTGGACGACATGGCTTGTTCTACTATATGCAATTTCAATCTTTCAGGGATATTATTTATCTTAAAATAATTTCTAATTTTGAAATAAACGACCACGGTTGTTCTTTCACATCACCATGAAATTTTAGGTGGCTTGGTATTACAAGCGCTGATGCATGCATTGGTATATTTCCTGTGAACGCATCATGAATTCGTTTTCTAACTGTTCAATCTTGTCCTTAATGTCCGACATATATTTCCAGATTCAGATTCTTGCACCATTTTAATGTTTCTAAGTCCCTCCTGTATTCGTTTTTCTAATTTACAATCCGAATTAACTAATTTAGATTCTATGTTTTCAATTTTTGCCATGTTGAAGCGACATTGCATTTAAATTATCTACACGCGATTCGACGATTGTCAACTTTTCGCATTGTTGATCATGTAAATGTCCTAATGTCACAATGTTTTCCTGTAAATCCTTAACTTGGGAATTAATTTTGTCGCCAGATTCTTTTAATTCCTCTGCATTTGGTCGACTTGATTATTAAAAGACTCAATTTTACAATGAATAATGTTGAATTCAGCCGATGTATCCGCCCGTAATTGCACTATTTCCTTGTGTATTTCTGACGAAAATTCTTCAATTCTAATGACATTTCCGATGTCATTCCTTCCAATTAGCGTTATTTTTTCAAATTCAATATTCATATCTGAAGTGATCCTCTAATTTATTATTCATATCTGAAGTGATTCCATCTAATTTAGTATTATTATGCTCAAGTTTTGCGTTCATTTCTGCTAACATCTTAAGAATTAAATTATTAGGGTCCATATTTTCTAACGGTGCAGCCATTATTTCCTTTTCTTGTGGTTCAATCTCAATAATTTCACGCGAAATTTCTCCTCGTAGTTAGTATTAGCAGACGCCATATCATCTACATTAACATTCTCCATACGCAATTTTTGCTCCTAGTATCCATTTTGAATTCTAATACAAATTAAAATCTTCTGTTAAATTATTTTAAAATCACACCAATGAAATGGTCTTGGCCCTTTCTTATAACTAACAATTAATTTCAAATGTCAATCCATAAATTTCAGATTCCTTTGGATCACTATATTATAATTTATAAGACTAATTTTATCCGTGTACCAATTGTTATAAATTATAACAAATTATGCATCACGTTGAGGCGCCATTTTGAGATATACCAAAATTTTCCTCTCTCTCTACATCTATATCTGCTAAAGATCTTAGCGTCCGGCTTGCTGGGTCAATGGGTCACGATATAATTATAATCCTTATTACCTCTGTAATGGATTATAGGATCCGCCGACTATACAGCGCAGCTGGGAATCTGAAATAGAATGATTCTATTCTAGTTCATTACTGTTTGGATTGACTAAATGAAAGATCACTTTCTTTCCAAAGAACAAAATTTAACAAAGTTTATTTTTACTTTTTATCAAACAATTTAATGAATTTAAGTTAGGCCTTTGATCATGATCTCTTTCAATTTACAATTTTACACGCGGTTAACTTATCTTTCTTCGTTGATGTCCCTCGTAGACTTCTAGTCGAAATATCTTGCGATCTTGCCGTAGTCCAAAGTTCCAACGAAATCCTCTTCTTCCCTATCCAAGCTGTTCTCAAACTATCAAAATTACCAGTCCGATTACGTCCTATGACATAGTCCGAACTTGATTACCACTCCCGACAAAGTTCCAATTTATATTTCAATATTGCTTCCACATGAAAATATCTACGAACAGTTCAGAAGCGCGTTTCAGAGCAGAATGAAATCTTCCTGCATGATTCATCCCTCGAAGACTTCGTATTAAACTACCTTCATTTTTTTTCATAACATTTGACCGTCTAAACTTCTCCGCCCAATCCCAAAGTTTCTACTTTCGGCATCAACCCATCTCTTAATGCATTTAGAAAAAACAAAAACTACATTGTTTATTCACGGTCGTTGCTATGCTCTAGCTCTCGTGATATTTCGTAATGCATGTTCCACCATATTGTCTCCAAATAAATGTTAATTTATTTTAACGTGACATATCGGTATGTCACAATATATATATATATATATATATATATATATATATATATATATATATATACACACATATATTTATATAACAGCACAGTCTTTCTCGTAGTCTCAGCAGTATCTCTACTACGTATATTTTTCCTTATATACGTACGTATACGAGAAAGTACACTGGTGGTGCTACAGGATGGCACAGAGTTTTTCATATTAGTTTCGTATTCTCTTCACGAATAAAAGACTACCAGAGCCTCTCGCGGCAACTACCTCTCCTCTGGGGTGAAGTGAAGAGCACCTTCGCGCAGTCCGAACATTGCATAAACCTATCTCATTCCTATATTTTACATATTTGCCTACAGCATTACCGGGAGCGGTAGCTCAATGCATCATCTGATGCCGCTGCAGCGCCTCTGACCGGAACGTCCTAGGTTCGAGTCCTGACGGCGGCAGGATTTTCGACAGTAGCCCTTCAGTTAGGTTGAATTCAGTCGCTGTCTGGAGGAGAATTCTAGCGGCCGGCTGCTCTGATCGGTAGTTTTCCTTGGTTTCTCCGATCAACACCAGGCGAATGCCGGAGCAGTACCTCACATGGCCGGTGGCCAGCCGTACCTAACATGATCCATTGTCCATGGCAATCGCGCACGATCTTTCCTTTCTCTTCCTTGTCCTATTCTCTTCCCCTTACACACACACACAGCCACTTACACTAACATGCACCACACTACCACACATTCCTGGACACCGGTCGGGAGCTTAGAGCTTGTCCCGGCTAGGGCGGTGCCCCGCTGGTGGGAAAGTCCTGGCTAGGGGGAAACCCCACTAGCCGACGGTAGGTAGGTGCCGGATCTCGCCATCCAGCGGGCGAAAATCACCGCCATCTCCCGAGAAAAAAACATGCACTACATTTACGAAACTAATGGCCAAAGCAGTTGACGCGCCCGGAAACACGAAAAAATCAATCAATCAAACCTACAGTATTCCTCGGCCCCTGATCGGTGCTCATACTATTGTTCTGGATATGGGATGTAGTTCCTCAATTAAACACTAGATTGTATTGTTCAAAAGATTATGGAAGAATTACGGTATAATGCCACAAAAGATGGATTCGGAATGCCCCCATGCCTCAAACAGAAAACATTCATCTCTTTTCTTCCGCGAGTTTCTAATTCACAGCATTAGTGTCCGGCATAGTTCGGCTCACCTGCCTCAAACCCGTCTCACTAGACCGAATTACCTTAACGTTTTACGACTTTTTTTTACTTTTTAAAGGTCGCTTTTCAACTGCTACGGTCATACACCAACCATTTTAATTAAACATTGAGTTTACAACTTATTACAATAATTGAACATCCGGTAACAGGGAATTAAGTAAACAAAATCCAAAGAGTGAAAGATAAAACGAGAAAAACAAGACAAGCACAAAATTTAGCGGAATGATTAATTTCAGTAAAACTGTACAGGCCAAAAATAGACTATTTGATAAATGTTTTGAATAATTTTATTTAATAAATTACTGTTAGAAATTAAAAATTGTGATATAATTAAAGTAATTGAAAGAAAAATTATAAAATATAAAAGTAGAAAATTAATTGTGTAAAACGTTATTAGAATGTACCTGTTGTATATATGAAAAGAATGTTTGTAAATATGTATTTAATGTAACCGATAGCCGAGAAGGCTAAATAAATCAAGTTTGTATCTTCATCTATGTACCACGAAATTCAAAAACGTTTCCGTTGCAACGCAACACGTGAATAGCAAATATTTATTAGTGTGCGATCTTTCTTTGGAGCCTTGCTGTCGCATTACCTCAGCAGTTTCATCATTGAGAATGATAATTCAGTTGCTGAGCGAAGTATGAGAATAGGTGGAACATCACACTCAAATATTTGCGTTTTCAATCAAAACCGAACCTGCGTTATTGTATTTGTATTTTTTCAACGTTCCCGAAACAAAACTATAGACAGCTTATATTCCCGAAAGGAGGCCGAAGGATGTGTAGTTTTCTTTCCGTTTCGGCGCCCATTAGAAGTGAGAATTTTTGTAAGTAACGAATTTATAAATAGAATTTTCTTTTTAATCTTATCTTTCCTCGCAGATATCTGTGCATTGGCGCTAATGACTTTCGTCTCTACAATATTTATTGATAGCTAGCTGATTATCCGGCGTTGTCCGGATATTTATTTGTCACAATCGTCTTTTACGCAGCCTCGTCCGCCCCACTCGGTTCGCCCGACACGCCCTATCCATCCGCCCCGCGTTTCCAACTTCTTCCGCACCATCTGTTCCTTCGTTGTAACAGACGTCCCGCACTCCCTATCTGGCCTGCCACGGCTGTCAGTATTACACGAGTATTACCTCTCGCCCTTCCATCCCTTCCACTCCATCTGTTCCTCCCGCTCATCAAGCTTCATGCATATCATCCATGCGCCTTATTCGACATGCCATGGCCTATCTACCTACAACTCCCGCTTCTTCCATTCAGCCTCTTCCGCACCACCTGTTCCTTCGTTGCAACAGACGTCCCGCACTCCCTATCTGGCCTGCCACGGCTGTCAGTATTACACGAGTATTACCTCTCGCCCTTCCATCCCTTCCACTCCATCTGTTCCTCCCGCTCATCAAGCTTCATGCATATCATCCATGCGCCTTATTCGACATGCCATGGCCTATCTACCTACAACTCCCGCTTCTTCCATTCAGCCTCTTCCGCACCACCTGTTCCTTCGTTGCAACAGACGCCCCGCACTCCCTATCTGGCCTGCCACGGCTGTCAGTATTACACGAGTAACTACCTCTCGCCCTTCCATCCCTTCCACTCCATCTGTTCCTCCCGCTCATCAAGCTTCATGCATATCATCCATGCGCCTTATTCGACATGCCATGGCCTATCTACCTACAACTCCCGCTTCTTCCATTCAGCCTCTTCCGCACCACCTGTTCCTTCGTTGCAACAGACGTCCCGCACTCCCTATCTGGCCTGCCACGGCTGTCAGTATTACACGAGTATTACCTCTCGCCCTTCCATCCTTCCACTCCATCTGTTCCTCCGCTCATCAAGCTTCATGCATATCATCCATGCGCCTTATTCGACATGCCATGGCCTATCTACCTACAACTCCCGCTTCTTCCATTCAGCCTCTTCCGCACCACCTGTTCCTTCGTTGCAACAGACGCCCCGCACTCCCTATCTGGCCTGCCACGGCTGTCAGTATTACACGAGTAACTACCTCTCGCCCTTCCACCCCTTCCACTCTATCTGTTCCTCCCGCTCATCACACTTCATGCATATCATCCATGAGCCGTATTCGACCTGCCATGGCCTATCTACCTACAACTCCCGCTTCTTCCATTCAGCCTCTTCCGCACCACCTGTTCCTTCGTTGCAACAGACGCCCCGCACTCCCTATCTGGCCCTCCACGTCTGTCAGTATTATACGAGTAACTACCTCTCGCCCTTTCACTCTATCTGTTCCTCCCGCTCATCACGCTTCATACATATCATCCATGCGCCTTATTCGACCTGCCATGGCCTATCTACCTACAACTCCGCTTCTTCCATTCAGCCTCTTCCGCACCACCTGTTCCTTCGTTGCAACAGACGCCCCGCACTCCCTATCTGGCCTGCCACGGCTGTCAGTATTATACGAGTAACTACCTCTCGCCCTTTCACTCTATCTGTTCCTCCCGCTCATCACGCTTCATACATATCATCCATGCGCCTTATTCGACCTGCCATGGCCTATCTACCTACAACTCCCGCTTCTTCCATTCAGCCTCTTCCGCACCACCTGTTCCTTCGTTGCAACAGACGCCCCGCACTCCCTATCTGGCCCTCCACGTCTGTCAGTATTATACGAGTAACTACCTCTCGCCCTTTCACTCTATCTGTTCCTCCCGCTATTCGACCTGCCATGGCCTATCTACCTACAACTCCCGCTTCTTCCATTCAGCCTCTTCCGCACCACCTGTTCCTTCGTTGCAACAGACGCCCCGCACTCCCTATCTGGCCCTCCACGTCTGTCAGTATTATACGAGTAACTACCTCTCGCCCTTTCACTCTATCTGTTCCTCCCGCTCATCACGCTTCATACATATCATCCATGCGCCTTATTCGACCTGCCATGGCCTATCTACCTACAACTCCCGCTTCTTCCATTCAGCCTCTTCCGCACCACCTGTTCCTTCGTTGCAACAGACGCCCCGCACTCCCTATCTGGCCCTCCACGTCTGTCAGTATTATACGAGTAACTACCTCTCGCCCTTTCACTCTATCTGTTCCTCCCGCTCATCACGCTTCATACATATCATCCATGCGCCTTATTCGACCTGCCATGGCATATCTACCTACAACTCCCGCTTCTTCCATTCATCCTCTTCCGCACCACCTGTTCCTTCGTTGCAACAGACGCCCGCACTCCCTATCTGGCCTGCCACGGCTGTCAGTATTACACGAGTAACTACCTCTCGCCCTTCCACCCCTTCCACTCTATCTGTTCCTCCCGCTCATCAGCTTCATACATATCATCCATGCGCCTTATTCGACCTGCCATGGCCTATCTACCTACAACTCCCGCTTCTTCCATTCGGCCTATTCCTCTCTACATGTTCCCTTCGAACACAATGCTACATCCAACCTCTCTCTTGCATGCCCTGTAGGGCTACCATTGCGGTCCGGCCAATACTTGCCACGCCCATCCAGCATTTTCTTCTGGATCACTTCTTCCCGGTCATCACGCTCGTCCGTCTCTCCTGCACGTCCTACAAGGCATACAATGGCCGTCCTGCAAACACCTCCCTCCCATCCCATCCAGCTTTTTTCGCTCTATCTCCCTTCGCCCATCATGCTTCGACCGTCTCTCCCACACGCCCTAACTGGCATGCCATGGCTGTCCTACCAACCCTCCCGACCCGCCCACTAGCCCCCTCCCGCTCTACCTGTTCCTCCCGCTCAACCCGCCCTCCCGCTTCTTTCGGTTTTCCGCCTCGCCCATTTCTTCCACACGGCCTGCTCTTTCGCTTCATCCCCGTCCGCTGCGCCGCGTCTCAATCTCTTTTTCCCCCTCTCGCTTATTCTGCTTCAACGTTTCTTGCTGTCTTTCAGCTCCGTCTCCTCCATCCACCCTTCTCTGCCCACTCCGTGCGGTCCTGTTCGGCACTGCCCCGCGTCACACGGCAACGCCCAGCAACAATGAAGCTCGATGGATTGTGAATTGCATTTAATTGTATTTTTTTTAATATATTTATTTCCTGTTCAATTTTACAAATTTTTCAGGATGATGAATAAATGTATACATAACAATTTTGGAGATGCCAGAAATTAGAATCATAATTTAAGATAATTATGATTTTATTTTAATAGTACTTACTAATTAAAATTTGATTTAAATAACTATTCATTAATTTTTGTAATAAATTTAGAGTTTTAAGAGAAGGTCTTATTGAGTAATAAATTAGACAAATATTTATGGGGGGTGAAAAATATCTTTGGGGAGGCGGGAACGAATTCGTTTAAAGTGATAATTTTTTTCCCAGATCGAAATGTTGATGAACAGGATAATCTTTGAAAGAGTTGAAGAATTTGGAAGATTGGTTAGTGATAAATGTTTTAATTTGTTCTATTTGTAATTCTTTGTGTATTTGTTTATTGGAGATGAACCATTCAGCCTTTAGAATTCTCCGTAAAAATTTATTTTGTATAGTTTGTATTTTCTTCATGTTTGACGCAGATGCATTACACCAAATTGGGCATGCATATGTAAGTGATGGTCTTATTATTGCCTTGAATATTGATATACCACAATCTAATTGTATTTTTAAGAAACTTTTTGGGTCACAGTTTTGAACCGCAACCACACTATATTCATTTTTGACCCCTCAAAGTAACAGTGCTGAATTCGGGATCTTCCACTCCAGAGGTCCTAGAGTTTTTGTGGCACATTTATATAACAGAAACACGAAGCTGAGCAATGCGTGGGGAGGAGGTAAATCAACAAAAATATCTTCAGAAACGTTGGGGCAGGGAAACAAAAAAATTAACTGGTCCCTTCGGTGGTGTCTATAATGTGTTTCTTTTCACGTTGATAGATTCATTAGTTTTTTAGGTAAGTCGGTTCGTACAGACGGAGAGACAGATTGATAGACAAGGGCATTGATTTGACGTGATATTCGTTTTAGTATTAATTGAATAAGGAAGTTCAAAAAGTGTTTAAAATCTGAAAATTAGAAAATCATTGACAAACATTTCAGATTGATTTATCTGTATTGATTTCCCCCGATTAGGCAATACACTATACATTTACTAATGATATTATTGAGAGAATATCGATAAAGTTCCAACCCGGGAGAGATGTCTCAATGCATCAACTATGTCACTGCCGTGCCTCTGAGCGGAAAGTCGTAGATTCGAGTGCCGACGGCGGCAGGATTTTCGACACAAGCTAGAGAGCTAGGTCGAATTCAGTCTGACTGGAGGAGAATTCTAGCGACCGGTTTCTCTGATCGGTAGTTTTCGATGGGTTTTTTTCGATCAACACCAGGCGAAACCGGGGCAGTACCCTGACAAACGGACCATGAACCACCCGCGATCTTTCCTTCCTCTTCCTTGTCATATCATCGCCCCTTAAACACACACACTTACACTAACAAGCACTACACTATCTCAGATGCCGGGAGGTCGGTCGTGAGCTTAGAGTATGTCCCGGCTGGGACGGTGCCCAGCTGGTGGGAGATACCTGGTTCGCGAAAACTCCGCTAGTCGACGGAAGGCCGGTGTCGGATCTCGCCATCCAGCAGGGAAAGATCATCGCCACCTCCCGATGAAAAAACATACGCTGCACTTACGGGACTATTGACCTCAGTAGTTGACGCGCCTGCAATCACTAACAATCAATCATGTCAAGTTCCAACAGAAAATTACAAACAGAGATAGTAGTTTATTGGAAAATTTATGTTAAGCAAATACAAAACGTAATAAAATCAATTTTTGTTGCTTAACTAGGTTCTCGAATGTCCCGATGCAACAAGGCGAAAAGGAACCCTTGTCTGCAATAAGTGTGAAAATAGGAGTTTTATATTCAATTGGTGTATGAATATCGGTGGTGCAATGGAGAAAATAAAAGTGTGATGCGATTTATTTTATTCTTTGCCGATATCCTCCCACGGGGTCTTTATCAAGGGTCCCTTACTTTGGAGAACCTGCGCTGTGCTTCAGCTACCCCCTGCAGTTGAAACACTGAAAAATGTACGTGGAAAGTTGTGAAGATCAGTCAAGATTGAAAGGAAAAATATACCTTCTACATCTCACATTCAGAAGCAAGCAACGTTAAAAGCATTTTCTGACCAAGATGTATGATGGCCACGAAATATGTGACTGAAAGAAAGTAAGATCCTAAGTAAGTGATAAGTTGCAAAACATGGAAAATCATTCTAATCTATTCCCCTAAGTCTCGATTGAGAGACTTCAAAGAATAACTTTTCTTTAATCCTCGCAAATGTCTTGAAATCACTCTCAACCGATGAAACTCGAGAAGCCCTTTGGCTTCCAGAATGTTCCTTCTCTTTCAAACTTTCAAAAAGTATAAAACCAAACAAGCTACGAAGAAAGAATCAAATAACAGCTCATACATTCTTATATTATTGACAAAACTTCCGTAGAATAATAATAGTAATAATAATAATAATAATAATAATAATAATAGTAGTAGTAATAATAATAATGCAGTAACCACTCAGCACGAATATGCTTAACACGAATTTCGCCGCAAAAAGGAACAAAACCTCGGTCCCGGCAAGGGATTATGATAGTACGGTCATTTATAATAATCGGATAACACAAAGTTTTGTAACACAAACTCCTATAATTTCGGTTTAGTTTTACACTATAAAGACGATCGAGGAGGGACAGAAATTTTAGTTGATCTTAGTACAGTAATATGCAATTTTCCCCCTTATTATTTAAGCCATCATTTGAAACTCTAACTAGAGGTGATACAAAATGGCACAGACTTTCTTGTAGTAAAGTTTTCTAATTGCCCTGGTGGGGACTGGTACTGTACAGTCTTGTCCATCTTTTTTGCCTGCTTCCATCTATTGCGGTCCAAAGAATATTTTTTTGAAATTTTCGCAACTTTTCGGTTTCCAAATAGTAGAACCTAAAGTATATTTAAAGAATATTAAAGAAGGCTATAACCTCGTCCTAAATAGCAATTTTCTTTGAAAAATTTGAAGCCTTTAAAACAAATGACGATTAAATATTACTCTAAATACGAAATTTGAACCTCTTTTTCACAGAAATCTATTGACTTTTTGAAATATTTCACTTAAATTTAAATTCAAATCATTGAAATGTGTATTAAGGTTTTTATAAAAATTACATTTGTGTAATTTTTGAAAAAAAAAGAATGTCTACGACGCAGAATGTGTAGCAGAAATGATCTGTGGTACGTGGCAGTGACACTTTAGCACTCACGAACACGATGAGACACGAGACACGAAAATAGCTGGGTTGTCATAAGCCAAAATAAGAATGACCTTCGTGAGTGATAGATTCTGTCGAAATTCGTGTTTTCATGGTGAACCACGACGACGCCATACATTTTTTTGTCTCCTACTATTACGGTATGCTCTCGTTCCCTTCCTCTCTCTCTCTCTCTCTCTCTCTCTCTCTCTCCCTCCCCTCTTCTCTCCCTCTCTCTCCCTCTCTCTCCCTCCCTCTCTCTCCCTCCCTCTCTCTCCCTCTCTCCCTCTCTCTTTCCCTCTCTCCCTCCCTCTCTCTCTCTCACACACACAGATACACACACGCACTCGCACATACACACACATGCCCATACAGGCATACATTACAAGCATACCCATACATTCATTAACATAAATGGTGACAATTAAACACAAGGCATCTTATGAAGTTTGATAGCATGTTGAACAGTTCCTTTTATCAGCAATGAGGGTTGGCTACATTTCTTTTCATAACACTCGCTTTGACTTCGCTCTGCAAGGACCCCTCCAAAATATCTACAACTTGCGTCGTGTTACTTACTGCATGATTCGGCGCGTTCTAGAACGGTTTTTCAAAGGGTGTCAAGAGACATTGATTCGAAACATTTTTACTCGCATTTTTGCTATAGAGTACTTCCCATAAACTCGCTGTACAAATTTAAGGTTAAAAGTACATGTTTCTATACCCAATACTCATGAAATCTAGATAGTTTGCCGTCTACACTGATTGACGAAACACAAAGTCTGTGTTGCTTCAGTAAACGCTGTTTCTTTTCAGCAATTTTTTCTGTGACTTTTTCATTGATGTCGTTTTAATGTTTTCGACGCTATTCATTGTTAGTTGCACGAACACACTTGACAGAAAAAAGAACACTCTAACTTCGGTTTTTCAAAACGCATTAAAAAGTAGCTTACTACGTATTACGTTTACACAATACATTTGGGTTTCCACATGCTTCAGAATGATTTTGTAATTGCAACTAGCTTTCAAACATAAGAGGTTTGCAAATAAAATTGGATTAACACAATACTTATGAATGCAACACTGCACAGCAATGCGTTTGCGTTTCGCGCGCTAGCGAAAAACTGCTTTGCTGCTCATTTTAAGCGCTAGCATTCACCACAGACGGATGCAGACATACGTTTTGCCGACAATCGATTTTTCGTTATAAAAGATTAACAAAAGATGAATTGGGATTTGTCAACGTGTTGCAAGAAGTAATTTACTATATATAGGAAGAATATTTACCACTTCTTAATTACCAATAAGAGTTTTCCTCGTGGAAATTCGCCGTTTTCCGGGGAATTTCGGCTGCCTAAAGTTGGTCATGAATACCTACTACAATTGTATAGTTTTATTTGGACCACTCTATCCGTCCCCAATCAATGGAGAGAAGCAATTGTTGTACCAATCCCCAAACCAAACAAAGATCACACTAATCCTACTAACTTTCGCCCTATCTCTCTAACCTGTAATATGTGCAAATTACTAGAAAAAATGGTCTGCAACCGGCTGAGATGGATATTAGAAAGCAACAAACAGAAATCACCGCCTAGCAATTTTTGAAAATTCAAAGTTAACAGTGTAAATCGGATTTATGACACACTTATTTCACTCTATTTTTAACACTCATATTAAACAGTGCAATTTTATTTCTTATTAAGCAGTGCACTTTTATTTCCTCATATTAAACAGTGCAATTATCACTCTTCATTGGAAAAATTTAAGAATAATTTTGAGCTCATTTTAAAAGAAAACTGTTGAGTTTTCGAGAAACTTTATCTGACATTATTTAAAGCATATTTACTCATAAATATAATAATTGCCTCTAATGTTAGTATATCCAACCTGAGAGACAAGTCAAAAAATTAAATTTTTGTAATTTTTGAAAAAAATAAAAGAATAGTGCAATAAAACGTTTATGACATTGTATAGGGTTAGTTTGGCACTAAACCTACCAAAAATTTAAAGATAAATTTTGGAGCTATTTTTGAGAAAATCTTGTATTTGTTATTTTTTTAAATTTGCAAATCTTTCACGCACTATTGCACGAATACTACTAACATTTTCAAAAAATCTACATTATCTTAATAAAAGAACAATTTATAGACAACAAATTTCATTTGAAGCAAAAATTCTGTCTTCTATTTAATAATTGTAGGAAAATACAGAAAAAAATCAATTTTTGTACTTTTCGAAAATTCATGCTCGACCGGGAAAATCGCGCTTTACTCTTCTTTTACAAGAAATTTAAAGAAAAAATTTGGAGCCGTTTTTGAGAAAATTTTGAAAGTGTCAGGAGAGATTCATGAAAAGTACCCCTAAATTTTAAAGAAAGTTTTTCAAAATTTAAAATCTGCAACTAGAGCCAGATTGCCATGGGTTTCTTTAAGTTGAAAAAGATCGTACGGAAGGTTTAGGCGCTAATAGTGTTCACAGACGGACGGACAGACGAATGGACGTTTTGCTTTCAACTGTTTTTACGGCATCAAGGACCTATCAAACAGAGATTCTGGCTACGCCACGTGTTAGAGGATTTTTTCTTTTAAATTAACAACTAGATTTATCCACATTCCCCTCATAAGGGCCTGGGAATGAATTTCTTATTCTACCGAAAATGCGCTGTTTTTTCGCGCAGCATTATATTACTTTTTCTATACTACGTACATTACACCTTACATACGTAAGTATACGAGAAAGGAAAAAAAGAGCCATTTTTGAAAAATTTTGAAAATGTCCCAGGGGCGTTATGTAAAACCCCAAAAATTAATTAATGTTTTTCAAAATCCCAATACTTCGAGTCGAGACTAATCGATCGGAGAATATCCATTTTGGAAGAAATCCTCTGTATGGTGCTATCCCCTGTATGGCGCTATTAGTGTTCACAGACGGAGGGACGGATGTTTTGAGAAAAAACACGTATTCGGTATCAAGGACCCACAATTTCTGTAACCTGACTATATGACGTGTGAAATGAAATGAAATTTTACTATATATTATAACAGGATTTACCCACTTTTTCTCAATCAGGGCCCCTCAATACGAGGTTTTGTGTCAAAAAATCGCTGTTTTTGGCCCCAGCATTACATAACTTTCTCTACATTATGTATATCACTTCGTATATTCGTTCGTATACGAGAAAGTAAAATGAAGATTTGCAGGCAAATATGCGGGATCCATGTAGGACCCGATTAAATCGTATTCTACATTAGTCTGTGGATCTCTTTGAATCTTCTTTTACATTTTTGGATGGTTAGCTCTTCCAGATATCCCCATTCCGTAGCAAAATTAGACAGTTTACCCACGTTTTTTCAAAATGATTTACAAAGTGTCTATGTTCGCACGGATCCATGAAGTTAAATTTTTAACTGGAAATTCTCACGAAGGGAACTACTGGGAACGGTAGCTCAGTGCATCAACTGATGTCACCGCAGCACCTCTGACCGGGAGGTCTTAGCTTCAAGTCCTGACGGCGGCAAGATTTTCGACACTAGCTTTTCAGCTAGGCCGAATTCAGTCGCTGCCTGGAGGAGAATTCTAGCGGCCGGCTGCTCTGATCGGTAGTTTCCCGTGGTTTCTCCGATCACCACCAGGCGAATGCCGGAGCAGTACCCTACCAAACGGGCCACGGACCACGCGCGTTCTTTCCTTCCTTGTCCTTATCCTATCCTCTCCCCCTTACATACACATACTAACATGCTCTACACTACCATATATTCCGAGAGACCGGTCGGGAGCTTAGAGCTTGTCCCGGCTGGGGCGATGCCCCGCTGGTGGGAGAGTCCTGGTTAGGGGGAAACCCCACTAGCGCCGGCCAGCGGGTAAAGATCACCGCCATCTCCCGAGAAAAAACATGCACTACACTAACGGGACTAATGACCAAAGCAGTTGACGCGCCCGGAAACACGAAAAAAACAACCAACCAACCAACGAAGGGAACTCAATACTAAAAGTATCTCAAGAACGGAGTTCTCTGTAAGGGAGAGGGGGGTTAATGTGGACTAGGGGCTATTGTGGTCAAATGTGATTATTCCTTGGGTAACACAGCTAATCTGTCGAAATTATATCTTAGATGTTGGCCACACAATCATCTTTAAGCCAGCCAATTTTGGGCAGTAGTTTTGCAGTGGGTGTTGTGTAATACTGAAAAGTGTGTTTTCTGGGTTAATTCGAAAAAGTTGCAATTAAAAAAGTAAGTAAGGATCTTTGTTCTTAACCCATTAGTGCCCAGAAAAATTTTGTGCTCATAGCACTCGCCCATTGTTGTCGTATTTGTGCGCGTACAGGAATCGTTGGAGCCCTCTGGCAGCATGGTTTTGCAACATTTATTGGTAACCAATTGTTGTGTTGCTAAATATTTGCTACTAGAGCGCTTCAAAGCGCAAATCATTGGTTGTTTGAGCATTATTTTTATATAAGGAGCAAAACCGTTAGACCTTAACTACATATGCCCCGTCAACTTCGGTGCGGACCAACCACCGTTTGCTTTACACCGGTCTCTCCCTCCGACAATACCATAGGCATATAACAGCTTATATCACCCGCGCAACTTTTCTTGAACGATGTTTCCCCCTCCCTAGAGAAATAAACAGTTCAAGACCAAAGCTCGCAGCGAGCACTGGCGACAACGTTCCAAACACATCTTCATTGGCGCGTAAGAAAATATATTTATTGTTGAAACCGAGAACTCCTGGTCATTTTTCTAAACAATAAGGAAATGGGCAAAGCAGATACAGATCCATCGCAGGTGATACCTCGAACTCCTGAGAAAATTAGAACTCAATTTATTGAGAAAGTTGCGAAGGCATGACTCATATTCCAGAGATTGGCATTGCTTCATAAAATCTAGTGGCCGATGTCGTTACTAAAACCTCCACTCTTCCCGCATTTCTCCAAGCCATCGTTCAAGAAAAGTTGCGCGATTACTACTTGAATTTTTCTAACGTTGCATCTGAGGGTAGTATCTCCAAGATGGAATATGCCACGACTTTTTGCGTCTTTCTCAGTCCTGCCGTAAGATGGCGCATGATTGCGACCGTATCAAGCAGTGCTGCAGATCAAGCGACTCTAGCGGAACGACCGAGAAAGACGCGAAAAGAAATGCCATATACTTATTACCTTATACCTATACTTAATACCATATGCTATAGTATATCTTGGATATACTATCCTCAGATGCCTCGTCAGAAAAACCCAAGTATAAATAGAATTGTTCTGAAAATTATTGAACGAATAATAATGTAATCAGTACTCTTATTAGGAAATAATTCCTTAATAAGTAAATGCTATCTTCTTAATTAGTTACCTTTCTTCTTTCTCATTTCAGATGGTCAGAACGTATGTTAGGAAAACCCAAAGATGCATTATCAAAGAGGAAATAGTGAAGGGTACTTTGCATTGCATAGATAGGACTCTTTCTAATAAAATAACGGTGTGTTAGAATATATTAAAACTACAAATGAAACAAAAATTAACTTTTTGTGTGAGCCCACGTTAGCCCCAGGCGTGGTACACATTAGCCATCGAGGGAGTGGACAGAGTTAACAAATGTCCATGTTTTAAAAAAGTGTATTTAAAATGTATTAACGAAGAAAATATTAAAACTGTTTACATAGAAAAGTAAAGATGAAATACTAAGGTATGCAGCAGGCACATAATATACGATTCAAGAGAGAATTTAGGTTATAGCATTCTGAATGGAAAAGTCTACTCTAGCTCCCATCTTCCCATTTCCATTTTCTCCAGACTACCGCAAACCGTCTTGCTACTTAGACCACTGCGCTTATATAACGTTCACGCCTGTGAAATGTCCACGGAAGGTGAGTGAAGCTCTCGAGTATGCCGGCAACTTCTCGTGAACTGGGATACTTGACACCTTTTCTGAACTCTCTGAAAGCTAATAGCACGTTCGTACCTACGTCACACTCGCTAATCCATTGCGTAGCTCGGTCTCCTTACGGCGGCTCTGAAGTCTCGAGAGCATACTTACACAGACAGACCTGTGCAGATCGATATCCTCTGCTGGCCTCAATAGCCAAAAATATATTCTTACTCCTGTATCTGTTCCTAGAGAGAACACATCGAAGGCATTGGCGACTCGGCCCAAATGTAGCGTATTTGCCCTACAGCAACTAGTGGGGCTAAAACAGCGCGTACTTTCTCGTCCGTTCTTCTACGCAAAAAAAGCAAATTTTCGAAAAATTCTACATGATCTTATTTCAAAATCTATCGTTAAGGAACGGATCATTAAGGAAAAATCTCTGTTTATAATATTTTAGTTGTAGGATAACTCGATTTTTTTTTAACTTTTGCAATTTTCGAAAATCAGGTTTTTAATGAACGCGTGACCTGCACCATTCTCTTATACGTCCTTCACATATAAAAAAATAAAAAAAAAACGTTGAAGCCGTTTATTTGAAAATTTGGAAAATAGGCTTCATGCTAAGTACGCCCTATACTTAAAATATCGGTTTCAAATTCAAGGGGCCGCGACACCAGCCAGATCGATTGGAGAATATCAATTTTGGAGAAAATCGATTGAATGGTTTAGCCTCTATCGTTATCGCATTGTTCACAGACGTTTTGCCGTCATTCGAATTGTCGGTATCAAGGACCTACAAAATATGGATTTTGGCTACAGCACATGTTAGAGAATTTTTTCTAAATTTAGCAACTAGACTTAACCACTTTTTTGTTCCCAGGGCTCTGTAATAAGAGTTTTTCTGCCAAAAATTCGCGCTTTTTCGCGCATCACATATCTTTCTCTGTACTGCGTAGAGAGATAATAATAATTAGACCTGAAAAATATGTAGTATCAAACATCAAAATGCGTACATAAATATGTACTGAAAACAGTGAGAATTTGTAATAAATATGTACAAACAGATAAAATATGTAATATTAAAATAACTATTTATAAATAGTAAATTATGAAACGATGATGTAATGATGGGTATTAATACACGAGTGTGATATTATGATATGAGCGAGTATCGTAAATTTCACACGAGTCTATTAATACCCATTACATCGAGTTTCATACTTTTTCTACGGCTTATGCTAACTTTTATAAGTTAAACTTTTATATTCAATCGTTTCGTGGCAGTTGACATGCAGGATTCAGCCAAGGCCATCTAGCGGACAGCTCGCTACCCTTGCCTCAGGTGACTGGTGTTCCAGTCAGCATGCCAGAGAGTACGTTGCAGTAATAATACCGACTCATTATTTTCGCTTTCTCTCTTATTTCTGTAGATGCTAATACACTTCTGATTCACTCGTTATTTTAAACTAAAGAATTGGCCGACTTTTAAAGATAACCACACGGCAGTCACATATAACACAAAGTCACTTGCGTTCAGATCTTAACGTCAGTCAAATATTCCCTCCAATAACTATCACTGCGCTAGTCAAATAGGTCAAAGTAGAATTATGGTCCAATTTACTTTAAATAATATTCCACGTAAAAATGACTAATAATAAAAGAAATTAAAAACGACAAGCATAATACAATATTAAATGCAATTTTAATGTGAACGAAACGTGAACTAGAAATATTCTCAATGATTAATTAAGTGTAAATACTTGGTTTGTAAATTTCCCTGTGATTGGTCAAGAACCTGTATCATAATGAAATCTGTATCATGAGTATTATTGTGCAACGGGTTGCAGCCATCAAATGACAGAATTATACAATGGAAGCAGAAAAACACATTTACCTAATTCAAAATTACAATTATTAAAAATTTTCTGAACAAATTTTGAAAATTATACAAATGTTTTCAAAATAACTTGGAGAGTATAAGTTGATGCATTGCTCCATACAACTTATCCGTCAGTAATAAAAGTTTCATCTATTACTATTCAGGTCAGTAGTTTAGTAGCCAGACTAGACGCAATAGAAGCCCTCGTACAAATTGGCAAAATCTTTTATTTATTTATTTATAATTTATTTATATATTTGTTTATTTATTTATTTATGTATTATTTATTTATTTAGTCAAAAACAGTCAAAAACTGTATGTGACGTATCTTCGACCAGTAAACAATCACTGCAACGTTTAGCATTCTCATCGAAGTGTTGCACGTCGGCGATAGCCAAAGTTTATGGGATATTGAGGTTAAAGATCACGAAACCCGGCATCAGTGATACTTTTCACATGGAGAAAACGATCTCAGTCGCTGACGCCCACTTCCCGCCACTGACATAACTGAAGCAGGCGCGTCGGACTATAAGAACATCCGACGGCGTCTTAACGCAGCGAATCTCTATTCAACAGTACTCAATAATAATATAGAAAAAATACTTCTACTTGTTAAAAAATATGTATAACATAGAAGAAAATTGATAAAATAAAAAACTGTGAAAATAGCAAAATATGTAAAACATGTATTATCGTACTAAATATGTAAAAATATGTACTGAATAATTTTGTTAGGACGACAACAATTCGCCAAGATAACAGTTTTTAGAACGGTAAATAGGAAGACAAAAAAAGAATTACATAAAAATCCGATCTCTTAAAATAATAAGAAAAAGAAGAAGAAAATAACTAACGTCATTTTATTCTATTGACATGCTTTTGATATACATAAATAGTTTTAGTTGCCAGAATGTATAGGCCTACTATCACTCTTACTCGAGCTTTCAAACGCGAGTTTAACCTCAGTAAGGATCAAAAGCCCTTGTGGTTTAGCTCAATGGTCAGCGTGCTCAGTTTCCATGACGCGAGCCCTGGATCGATTGCCGGTCGGGCAAGATTATAATGTACGATGTCCCAGTATTTCTTGCTTTGTGTCGATGAGAAAACTCACTTCTCAGATTGAGAAGACCAAAAAACGGCGTGAGAATGTCTTCGTCCTAACCACACGTACCCTCTTAACCCATGTCGAATTCAGTCGCTGTCTGAAGGAGAATTTTAGCGGCCGGCTGCTCTGATCGGTAGTTTTCCGTGGTTTCTCCGATCAGCACCAGGCGAATGCCGGAGCAGTACCCTAACAAACGGGCTACGGTCCGCACACGATCTGTCCTTCCCATTCCTTGTCCTATCTTCACCCCTTACACACACACTTACACTAACATGCACTACACTACCACATATCTCGGGAGACCGGTCGGGAGCTTAGAGCTTGTCCCGGCTGGGGCGGTGCCCCGCTGGTGGGAGAGTCCTGGTTAGGGGGAAAACCCCACTAGCCGACGGTAGGTCGGTGCCGGATTTCGCCATCCAGCGGGGATAGATCACCGCCATCTCCCGAGACAAAAGCATACACTACACTAACGCGACTAATGACCAGAGCAGTTGACGCGCCTGGAAACACGAAAAAATCAATCAATCTTAACCCCTGGCCGCGAGTTCGGGACGCTGCTGGTAGACCGTCGCCCGTGCGCGGGCTGTCTCGCCAAGTTCAGAAAGGAGTATTAAAAACATTAGTATTTAATCGCTTTTTATTTACAATTATCTTAAAAAATACTACATTAGAGACACCTGTAGTAATTTTGGGCCATTTCAGAATAAAAAGGAAAATTTGGTAAAATTTTAAAATCTTGTGTTTCCGATACCATTTGCTTGAGAGAAATAATGTATAATGCAAATTTGTAGAGCATTTTATGGCCTTTAAAATTGTATGGAACTATTTTTGCGCTAAGATTAACCATTAAAATGCTTTTTTATATTTTTATTTTGTTTACTTTAAGTCGCTTTTTAACAACAAAGGTCATGATCGACCGCAACTAAATATACATCAATGTATTAAGTATTACATTTAAGATTCACACATTAAGTAGCCACAATTCATTAAGTATACACAATTAAATACAATCAAATTAAGTATACATCTCATTACAGATAAATTGATGAAATTTATAACAATATAACACATATTTTTTCTCATAATTGCATTGCATCAAATTGCTAATCAAAATTATTAACATCAAATTTTATATTATATTTCCTTACTTAAGTTAACAATTTCTAGCAACCTGAGTACTTTAGCACACCCGTCTGCAGAGCTGAACAATTTATGTAAGTTAGTTTCTAGTTTCAGTAGGTTTCTTTCCTTAGCTATACCGGGGCATTCTAAGATAATGTGTTGTGTAGATATCACTGCACCACATTTAGGGCATGGTTCTGGGTCGGATTTTTTGAATATATAACAATATTTCAGATTAAAACGACCAATCCGTAGTCTAGTGATAATGGCTTGCTCTCTTCTTTTAAGGGAGGTTTTCGGTAAGGCTGGTTCCAGAGTTCCTAACCAGATGTAGTGTTGATGATTTTAATTTCCATTGTGAGTTCCAATATTTGAAGCAGGATGTCTTGAATAGCTTTTTAATATCTTTTGTAGTGCCACGAATTTGAAAATCAAAACTTAGAAACGATGTTGCCATTTTTGCGTATTTGTCAGCTTTCTCACTGCCAGCGATTGCCCTATGGAATGGGATCCAAACAAATTCGATTTTTATCCTTTTTCACCTTGAATAGATACAAGTTCTTGGATTTTTCGTATGATGGGATTGCCAGTATGTCTATTTTCTATGGCTTTAAGGGTTGACATTGAGTCAGTAAATATTGCAAGGGACAAGTAATTTGTTTGTTTGAGGCTGAATTTGATGGCTTCAAGGACTGCCCATGCTTTGCATGAACAGATGGAAAATAATCTGGGAGGCGTTGTGATTTGACTATATTGGTAGACTGAACGTAAAATGAACAACCAGCTTTTCCATCACATTTAGAACTATCTGTACATATTTGGTAATAGTTGGCATAATCTTGTTGTAATCTTGTTAATAAATTTTGGAAATTAGCTTTGGGGCCAGAAGTAAGGTGAAGACTTTTTGCTAAGATTAAATTTATTACAACATTATGATCTTGCAAGGGTTGGATGGGAGGTATACATTCAAGGTAAGGTAGCTGGTTCGAAAATATTAAGTTCCTTCAGGTACTAAGGAATCCTCTCTCTTAGTGGTAGTGGTGATTAAGGGTGGGCTTCGTAGACAGATGTTTTTAGGTGATTGAAAATATTTGTATATGCAGGATTTGGAGGAACATTTGAAGTTGAGAAAGCATAATTTAAACAGTGAACTATACGTCGTAGGTCTAATGGTATTTGCCCTGTTTCCACTAATAAACTATGAGCTGGCTGGTTCTAAAAGCGCTAAGGCTTAAGGACATGCGCTTGTGATTATTGGATTTAGCATTTTCAGTTTCTTTGGATCTGATTATATATTATGCACCGTAATCCAACTTGACCTGGATGAATGCTTGGTATATTTTCACTAGACATTCAGATTGTGCTCTCTATTTGATTCACTACAACATTTTTATTACATTTAATCTCTTTTCACATTCCAAATTGAGAGCACCTATCTGTTGTTTCCACGAGTGAGTAGAATCAAAAAGCATACCAAGAATTTTACAGACATTTGTTCTTTTGAGTTCAAAGGTTCCAGGTTTAAGTTGAATTTCTTCATTCCAATCCCTGCGTCTTCTTGAAAACACTATAAATTCCGATTTTATTTTCGAAATTGCGAACCCCTAGTTAGTTGACCAATTATTGATTTTATTTAATGTTTCTTGGATGATATTCTCAGTTGTCTGGTTTTTCCACTGCAGAGCAGGGTGATATCGTTGGCAAAAAGGTATATTTTTACAGGATGTTGGACTACAAAATTCACTTCATTGATGGCAATTGAGAAGAGAACTGCTATACTACGCTATACTATTTATTTATTTTTTATTTATTTAGTCAAAAACTGAATGTGACGTATGGGGAGAAAATCATCTGCGGACGCTTTCTTGAGTTTCAGAATCCCTTCCCAACAATTTAACTATTAATAGTTGAAAGATGAAAAATAATATAATAATAATAATAATAATAATAATAATAGTAATAATAATAATAATAATAATAATAATAATAATAATAATAATAATAATAATAATAATAATAATAATAATAATAATAATAATAATAATAATAATAAATTTAAAAAATCGAGAGATTAACATTTCAAAAACTATATTTTCGTTGCCAAATTATAGAAAACTTATTTTAACGGTAAACGAACGAACAGATTTGATTTTTCTGTATTGTTAATAAAATAGAAACTCACCCTAAGCCCTACTATCATTACAATCAGAAGGAAAGTTCAACAAAACGTGCGCATAGTGAAGCTACATTTACGTCCAGAAACAAATCAAGAGGCCATCGCAGCATTTGCTCAATGGATCAGGGAAACTGGACAAAAACCAGATCGAGATGGGAGTCATTGACTCGGAAGCTGAATTACATTATTTGTTACAGGCATATTGAGTTGTTTTTTTTTAATTAAACAATTCAAATGTAAACTAATTCATTATACTATATCTTGGTTTTATTAAAGTAAACATTATTTTTTCTTTTTGACGATCAGTATAGTCTCTAACTATATAGAAACAGTTTTGCAGCAGAAAAGATTTTACTTTTAACTTAAACTTATGTACCAATTTTAATTGATTAATTTCATCTGGCAATGCGTTGTAAAGAAAACAACGAGAATACGCTAAGAACTGATCCCTGTGGGAGACCATTTGTCAACTCTGTGGGTTGCGATGTTGTATCTTGTATTCTGATTCTAATATATCTATGTTTTAGAAAGTTTATGATGAATGCTAATATGTTCCCTTTCATTTGCATGATTGACAGAATGTTGATCAGTCTGTCTTTATATATCATTTCATATGCCGTTTCAATATCCAGTGAGACAGCAATCACATGTTGCCTCATAACCAGAGCATCACAAAATTCGGTATCAATATTGACTAGGTGATCATAAGTGGATCTAAACTTCAAAATTGAAGATAGAGATTTTTCCTTCAAGTCAAATTGTTCTATATAATACTTCTTCAAAAAGTTATTTTTTAATATTCAGAATTTGAGATTAATAACAAAAACAATATTTTCTCAAAAACGGCTTCAATTTTTTTTCTTTAAACTTTAGAAATAATATTTAAGGGATCGTGTCAAATGTACAGTATAAGATGACATAAACGCTTTTTTTATATTCATTTTTTTATCAAATATATAGAAATGTAATTTTTTGACTTGAGTCTCACGTCATTAATACGAGTATTTACATTGGCGGCCATGCTTTAAAAGATTTCTTATAATGTTTCTCGCAAACTTAAACGTTTTCCGTGAAAAAATGGCTCAAAATTCCGCATTTCCGTAAACGCTCAAATATCATTTTCTCAAAAACGGCTCCAATTTTTTCTTCAAACTGTTTGTACCAAAATTGCTAATTGCATTGTTTTACTCGTAGATGACATAAAATTCATTTTGCTGTTTTCTTTTGGTTTTTCAAATATTACACAAATGTAATATTTTTGAAATATCTCATTTCCAGCGATTTGCATACAATATTGCATTTGTGAACGGATGTACTTCACATGACTTCCAATCAAGTTTTTGAAAACTCAAAATGTTTCTGTGGAAAAGAGCTTCAAATTTCGCATTTACAGTAATGCTTAAACGCTATTGTCGTAAAAACGGCTCAACATTTTTCGACGAAAATGTCCATATAGTATGAGAATTTACCCTTCTACAATAATCTTAAACTGATACATCGGTTCTACCATTAGGAAGCCAAAAATTTAGCAAATGTAAAAGAAAATATGTCTGGGCGGCAATAAATAGCAGCTGGCAAAAGGATGTGGCACTACTGAAAAGTTAGCCAAAGAAATTAAGAAACATACTAGTACGAGGAAGTCTGTGCCATTCTGTAGCACTTCCTCTGCCCTGCATACTCTCCAGCATGTTCTCCCACGTTCCCTGAATTTCAGAACAGAACCTTCAAAAATGGAATAGAACTAGAGGTGCTACAGAATGGCACGGATTTTCTCGTAGCAAATGTTTCTAATTTTCTTGATGTTGTCTGGCTTTAAGGTCTTACACAAAAATTACATTTGTACAATTTTTGAAAAAACAAAATAAAACAGAAAAATGAACTTTCAGTTGTATTAAGCAGTGCAATTAGCACCATCCAATTTATCGAAATTCCAATAGCAATATCCAAATTAACGAAAGAATGTGGAGCAATTTTTGAGAAAAAAGGCGTTTGAGCATTGCTGGAAATGCGGACTTTTAAGCTCATTTTCACAGAAAACAGTTGTTTTCGAGAAACTTTATGATATTATTTAAAGCACATTTACTCATAAGTATAATAATATGAATAAATCGCATCTTATGTAAATATTACCGAAGTTTGAGGCAAGTCAAAAAAATTACATTTTTATCATTTTTGAAAAAACAAAAGAATAGAGCTAAATGGCGTTTGTCTTCAGATAGGGTGCATTTGGCCCTACCCTAAAAAAAAATTAAAGAAAAAATTTCAAGCCGTTTTTTAGAAAATCTTGTTTTTGTTATTTTTTAAAGATGTAAATATTGCACGCACTATTGCAAGAAAACTACTGAAATTTTCAAAAAATCTGTCTTCAATTCTGTAGTTGTAGGAAGACGCCGAAAAAAAATCAAACTTTTGAAAATTTCGAAAATTTAGAGTTAACCCGAAACTCGGATCTATGCCACCTTTATAAGTGTATTTTACTCTATTCTTACAAGAAATGTAAAGAATTTTTTCAAACTTTCAAAGCTTCAACTAGAGCTGGATAGACAGGAGTTTCTTCAATTTTGAAAAATCCTTTGCATGGTTTAGGCGCTAGAGTTCACAGACGGGCAGGCAGGCGGACAGATAGAGAGAGACAGACAAACGGACAGATGGAGGTTACGAAAAAACACTTTTTCGGTATCAAGGGACCCCAAAACGTGTATTTCCGTTCAAATCTCGAATTCGATTTTCTGCGGCATTACATAACTTTCACTGTACTCCGTATATACGTCTGTATACGAGAAAGTAACTAGTGGTGCTTCAGAATGGCACAGACTTTCTCGTAGTAAAATTTTCTAATTTTCTAATTTCCTTGCTTTGTACTGCCTTTATAGTCTTGCCCCATCCTGTTGCCAGCTGCCATCTATCGTCGCCCAAAGTACATTTTTTTAATGTTCTCAAATTTTCGGTTTCCTTATAATAGAACCGAAATGTTACTTTAAGAGTATTACTGAAGAGTAAAACCCCATCCTAAATGGTAATTTTCATGGAAAAATCCGGAGCCGTATATACGTATGTATACGAGAAAGTAAGAAGTTCATAAAGGTCTCGTTTCATACCTTATACAGGATCTTTGGTCTAACTCGCAACCCATATCTGAGAAACCATCAGTTGGTTTGTCAATTTTGCAACGCGAGATATACCTTTGGTTTCCCTTTCACTTTTAGCGACCCCTCCCCCGTCACAGTTGCGTGCCCGTAATTTCAGGGAAGGAGAAGGGGCTATATTAGTTCGAAGAAAGGGAAAACATTTTTTCTGTCTTTTGGCTGTCATTCATTCACGTTTCATTCACTATCGTAGAAACTCACGTTCAGGGAAGAAGAATCGCGTCGAAAATGTTGAAGGATCAACGTGTATTTTTCTGGAAGTTTGTTTCGGCACTAAATAGTTTTAGAAAAGTCAGGAAATGTTTCAAGAAAATTTTCCGAGATACGGGGAAATTTATTGATAGGAAGCGGGCGCAGTGCCTCTATTTTAAAGGAGGTGAAATTATTAGAAATTCAGGTTTTGAAGCACACTCCTGAGACATCTCTGCCGAAATTGCATCAGCAATGCAATGTTTCTCTTAGCAGTGCATATGTTGCAACGAAGAAATTGAAAATGCTGTCTTACAAGTGAGAGACAGTTCAAGAACTGAAAACACCAAACAGAGACGCGCGTATGCATTTCTGCCATTGGTTTAGGAGCTTTTTTTTTTCAATTAGGACTTCACGTTCTTGTAACCTTGTTTTTTAGTGATGAAGCTTGGTTTCGTCTGGCTGCAAACGTAAACAAACAGAATTGTCGGTTGTGATGCACATCGAAACCAGATGCAACTCTTCAAAAACCTCTTCATTCTCCGAAAGTAGGAATTTTTGTCGCCGTATAATCGCCCCAATTCTTTTCACGGAGACCATTACTTCCGAAAAGTATAAAGACATTATTGAAAACATTGTATCTCTTTTAGAAAAAGACGAGAGATACTGATGGTTTCAGCAAGACGGCGCCCCATGTTATTCGGCGAATAATAGTATGAATTTCTTAGTTGAATTTTTCGAAGAACGAATTGTTTCAAAAGGGCTGTGGTCACCACGTTCCCCAGATCTTACTCCATTCGCCTTTTTTCTGTGGGGTTTTCTGAAGAGTAACGTTTATGCAAATAAACCAACGTCTTTACATTTATGACGCAACATCACGAAGTCTATTGCGCAAAATGAAGAAGTTACTCTTCAACATGTTGCTGCTAGATTGCTGAAAAGAATAAACGTCTGTCTCTTGGCAAATGGTGGTCACTTTGAGAATTTACTCTAAGGTCAGTTTATTGTCATTTTAATAAAAAAATATTACTTTTCATTTATTATTGTTAATAATGATTAAGTTACTACTCATGAATATTTTATTAATATTTTTATTAACTTTATTAAGATTTTCCAATTTGTTTAATTTCCAGGGACAGTATAATAATTTTTATATTATGGTAATAATGGTATTATTATGGTTATAAATAAAGAAGAGCTTAGCGGTGATGTTTCACGAGATATATTTCTGATTTCTCTCTGAGCCGGCTTTTATTAACTAATAATTATTGTTACGCTGCTGTTAATAAATCGATAAATAAATCATAACTTCCCTCTACATCTTCAGTATTACAGTTTTGTTTCTGAAGCACACTGGACAGAATCGCCTGAAGAGACGTTTTGTTTGCCCGCTCGTGCCTCTGCGCACCCCACCCACCGTGTGCAGCGCGAGAATATTCTGGTGTGAGTGACGCGCATTCTCCGCGCACGTTTTCTTGAGCGCTCGCTTCGCTTGTTGCGCGAGGAGTGGGAGTTTGCTTATGTTGACAAGGAATTTAATATCACATTTATAGCTCGTTTTTTCATGCAAAATAGTTTCTATTATATGGGATCGAACATTGCTGGTTGTCAGATTGTATCCACAATGCTCGTTGCTACCATTTATTCTTGATTCGTCTAATGTCGGCAAGCTTCCCTCCTGGTACATAGCGAAGTCGCTTGCCTTTCACCACTGAGATCCGGGTTCGATTCCGTCGAATCTCATGTGAAATTTGTTCTAACAAAACGAGTTTGGCTGCTTCACAAGGGCTAGTCCAACCCCTGTGAAGTGTCCTAAACCCTACCCCTATCCTTATTCCTTCCCAATTCTGGGCGCTGGGTAGTGACGCAGGAGCGCGTAGCAGGAGGCGCGTACGCGGAGATGCTACCTGGCGGTCCTCTGGACATGTGACTACGACCTGACGTAAAATGACTTACAAAGGTAATGGAGGATTACTCCCGCGCAAAATAATGGAGGATTACTCCCCAGCGCAAAGCGCTCATAGCCCCTTAAGGGTCTTGGAGACGCGTTGGGTCAATATGTAGACGCAACAAATTAAAAAAAGGTGGGGGTAGGTACTTCGGGGCTCAAGAAAACGTGCACGTATAATACCTACCCGCCTAAGCCCTTGTATAATACCTGCTCGCCTAAGCCCTTGAATGAAAAAAAAACAAAACAGAAAGAGGAAAGTTGCTGCAGCTTATATCTTACGCTTACTTCCTCCTCTGCTGCCTCGACGTGCCAGCTACGGTATACTGCGGATTTTACTTTGCATCGGCTGACATTTGATCAGCTGTTACGGTGCCGTGCAATCGGGACCTTACACGTCATTACAGTGACATCGTAATGGTGGCGTTCAGCCTTCTCATTGGATGACCCTGTAACAGCTGATTTACTTCAAACGCAGTTCTGTGAAAACCGCAGTATAGTCTTAGGCCCGCAACAGATTACACCAAGATATGTGTTGCCAGAAATGTGAGAGGAGAAACGTGGAAAGAGACCGGTAAGGCTGCGGCCACACACTAGAAATAGATTATTCGATGTCTTGAAATACCTTTATGCGCTACAAACCGAGAGTGGGACAGCAGTGAGCAATGAGATCACCCGTGAGTCTCATTTTTTGTTTTATTAAATGCTCTTGTGTAACTTTAATCCGTGAAATCCTTGTTTTGTGCCATAATGGTAAACCATGAGTTAAACTCGTTCGAATTTCCTAAAGAGAAATACAGTACTGCATTGCATACAAATCATTATTTAATGTAAAAAACTGGAACGTCTCTGACTTTTAAGAGAGGAGTGCAATCTGTGCATATTTTCTTCAGCTCCATTATCCTCCCCCTCTGTTTTACTGTATTTATTGGTTGAATAATGAATAAATTGTGAAGATCAACTAATTCAGGATAAAATTAACAATTAATGAATTCATTTATAAATAATAAATATGAATTAAGAAAATAATGAATTAATTAAATTATTTCAAAATATCCCTTCAAGTTTCTTCCTTCACATTTTTATTTTTATGTTACTCATTATGAACGGGTTTCATTCAAGTAAGAATATCTTTCACACAAGTTTTTTCTTGTTCATTCCCGTTTAAAGAGAAAACTCCAGTAAACAATTTAAAAAATGGTTATTTATCATGTCTTTTACTCCTAAATATTATAACCTCACTCACTTCTAAGCACTGTTTAGTGTTTTCCCGCTATAGCGAAGGCCTAAATGTCATAAAAATTGAAGGAGTAGAAATGTGTCCGAGAAAACTCGCTCGCTAACCGACTCGAGCGAGGAACTCTTTCGCCTCCGCAGAGGCGAGCGAGAAAACTCTTTCTAGTGTGTGAGGGTCAGTAAGTTCCCTTGTTTCGATTTTCCACGTAGCCATAGGCCCGCAACTGACTACACCGAGAGATGCGTTGCCAGAAATGTGCGACGAGAAATGCGGAAAGAGGCCGGCGAGGCTGCGTCCGCACACTACAAATAGGTTACTCGATGTCTTCAAATGCCTTTATGCGCTACAAACCGAGAGTGGGACAGCAGGTAGCTATGAGATCACCTGCGAGTCCCATTCCTAGTTTTATTAAAAGCTCTTATGTAACTTTAACCCATGAAATCTTTGTTTTGCTGCCATAATTGTAAACCATCTGTTTAACAAGTTCGAATTGCCTAAGAAAGAAAATAGAAATACATTTCTGCATTGCATACAGACCATTATTGAATGTAAAAAACTGGAACTTTTAAGGGAGGAGTGCAATCTGTGCCTATTTTCTTGAGCTCCGTATTTCCCTCTCTGTTTTACTGTATTTATTGGTTGAATTATGAATAAATTGTGAACGATCAACTAATTCAGGATAAAATTCATAATTAATAAACTAATTTATAGATAATAAATACGAATTAAGAAATTGGTGTATTAATTAAATTATAACAAAATACCCCTTTAAGTTCCTTGCTTCAAATTTTTATTTTTATATTGCTCATTATGAACGCGTTTCATTTAAGTAATAATATCTTTCACACAAGTATTTTTGTTCATTCCCATTTAAAGAGAAAATTGAAGTAAACAATTAAAAAACTGGTTGTTTATCATGTCTTTTACTGCTAAATAGAATAACCTCACTCAGTTCGTAGTGTTTTCCTGCTGTAGGGAAGGCCTAAATGTCATGTAATAAGTAAAGGAGTAGAAATGTGTCCGAGAAAACTCTCTCGCTGACCGACTCGAGCGAGGAACTCTTTCGCCTCCGCAGAAGCGAACGAGACAACTCTTTCTAGTGTGTGGGGGTCCATAAGTGCCCCTTGTTTCCATTTTCCACATTTCACGAAGCACATTTCTCGCAACACATTCCTCGGTGTATAGAGCGATTTTCCTAAGGATGAGCCAAAGTGACAGCTAGTGCTGGCAACATAACTGAAGGTTCTGTGGTCATTGTGTTCTCGAGCCCATTAGACTCCCTTCCCGCATTTGTTCGTTTGCAGTTGGCTAACTTGTAAATGGCTTGGACACTTCCTTTTGTGGTGTCCTTGCCCGACAAAAATATAGTGCGCTGTGACAAATAATTGATGTTAGGAAGTTCAGTGTAATGTGCTCTTCTGTAAAAATTCTTTTTTTCTTTATATATTACATTGAATTTACGTTTTGAGTGATAAATATTATGTTTATTTTGAAACCGAGACTTGAATGCGAGATGCGTACCGGTGCACGTGTTACCGTCTTAAAATCATTATTCTATTTACATTCGTGGCAGTTTTCTTTTACTGATTGTGAAAGCATGTTAAGAGACTTTCTACATACGTAATTAAATTTAAATATTTCCCGGACTTATGTACGTGCATATACCTCAGCGAAACTCTTAGACTTCTTCATAGGGATGTTTTCACAGGAGCCATTAGCACTTTACGAAGGGGCGTGACTGAACAGTCGCGGCGAGGGATACTTTTCTGAAATACATGTGATGTTCACTTGTTTTCGCGAACTATCACTTTGGCTCATCCTTATGAAAATCGTTCTTTAGTCTGCCTTAGAAGGAGGCAAAGACATTTGCCAAATTGGCCAAACAAGAACAGGTACTAACAGTTCTGGGTTGCGAGTTTAGCTAAAGATTCTGTATATCCCACAGGGAACACGAAAACTCGAAAACTCTCTCACTCTTGAACTCTTACTTTCCAGCCGTCCGTCTGTGGCTAACAATAACCGATCTGATGATTTTCTCCAAAATTGATATTCTTTGAGTGAACTCGAGGCCCTGCGAATGTGAAACTGATTTATTGATTTTTGATGGGTAGTTCTTTAAATGAAGCATTATCAAAATTTACTCGAAAATAGCTTTCAATTTTTTATAAATCTTCGTCTTCGGATAACGTAAAAGACGCTTAAAAAACGCAGGATTTGTTTTCGTTGAAATCTCTGAATTTTTCCAAAACTGCAAGTTTAAATTTTTTTCTGTCTTCCTCCATAATGTTGAAGATAAAGCTTTTCTTAATGCAATCTGTTTTTCAAAGATAGATATTGAATAAACTTCGTATAATATTTCGAAAATGTGAGTAGTAGTTTTCGCGTAATGTTCCATAAATACGCAATTTTTTAACAATTATTTTCTCAAAAACGGCTAGAAATTTTTTTTGGAACCTTGGTTTAACAGATTATCAAAATATGTTTAGTAATAGTCTAATCAATATGCATGTATTTAGGGGGTATTGATTAGGCTCAACACATTCATTTTAATGACATGAATAACATCTACTTTTATCAATCTCTCTACTTTTATTCCGAATTCTGTCTTTTCCATATCAACTATACAATAGTACAAAAGGAAAATTAGACAAGCAATGTGAGTTAAAGTAAATCAACCTTTATTATTTCATTTTATGATATTAATACTGTTATAAAACAGTAGTGGAAAAATCTGAGTTTATTATTTAATTTCATGAAATTAATTCTGTTATAAAAACTAAATACTTTTATTGATTTAGAAACAGGGTTACAGAAGCCACTGAAGCAGAAAAAAATCATTCTTTTAGAAGATGCCGTTTTTTAATCTTTTATTGTATCAACTACCACAAAGTTTCAAGTAATTAATATTTCTTCAATCACAAAACCTTCAGCCCAAAAGAAGCCCTCTTTGACTTGGGCTAGCCCACATTGCAGGCCTTGCAAGCCCGAACATTATGCTACCGCTGTTTCTGATTGGGAGATCCTAGGTTTGGGTCCCGATGGTAACAGGATTTTCAATACTACCTAGATAGCTAGGTCGAGTCCAGTCACTGTCTGGAGGAGAATTCTAGTGACCAGCTTCTCTGATCAATACTAGGTGAAAGCCGGGGCAGTCCCCTAACAATAAAGCTATAGTAAATGATCTTGGCTCTGGCCGCAGAAGCCTACGACTTCAATAAAGCTATAGACCATGCGTGATCTTTCCTTCTTCTTCCTTGTCCTATCCTCACTCCTTACTTACACATACTTACTCTAACATGCATTACACTACCACATATGCCAGGAGGCCAGTCAGGAGCTTAGAGCTTGTCCTCACTGGGGCAGTGCCTCACTGGTGGGAGATACCTGATTGGAGATAACCCTGCCCCCGATAGTAGGTCAGTGCCAGATCTCACCATGTAGCAGATGATTGATTGGATCTTCAGTCTTTTACCAAGATTTGTCTTCTTGACTGCTTGTTTCCATTCCTTGATTATACAGTTGTCATATTCTATATTGAACAGCTGGGTGACACGTCACATTCCTTTCCTTGTTATTAGTAACTTATCATGTTTACTGTGAAAGGTTTTGACACATTTCCATTATTTTTATCTTCATCTGTGAGTCTGGATAGAATTTTTTTTTTTAAGTAACTCTTTTTCTTCCAGTATTTCCCATGTTAATTCTCTTTTGTCTCTCTCGAATACCTTACAAAGTCTCTGAATTGATAAAATGATAAATTCACTTCAAGTCCAAGACTGTATTAAAAATACAATGCTTTTTTTGCTCCTTCCTCTTCTGAATCTAAATGTTCTTTTCTCAGGAGTCTCACTGTATTCATGCAGTCCCATTACTTAATACACCGGTAAAACGTTTTTACACTGTTGATAGAAGTATTTTCCCTCTCTAATTGATGCAGATTGTTTTTGACACTTTCTTGTGAAAATTAATTAGTGCACCTATCTGCCATTCTTTTGGAGTTGAGCTTTCTTCCCAAACTTTATTGAAGAGTTCTATCATACCTCGAGTTCTTTACCACCATATTTTATTATGGCAATTCCATTTTTCTTTCTTTCTTTCTATTTGTTAGTTCTTGGAAAATTATTACAATTCTCTTGAATCTGCTTGCAATGAGCATTCCTGACAAATTTTATTTTGCATATTTTGTCCCATTTTACAATTACTGAATACTTCAGCATAGTCAGTGTAATTTTTGGAAAAAAAAAGGTAAAACTTAAGTTAATTTTGTATGTTATTAATTTTATTATAAAAAAGTTGTACTTTTATTAATTGAATAAATGCTTTAAAAATTATTAAAACTTTATTGTCTGTATTAAAAAATTAAAGAACAGGAAAAAGGGCGGCTTGGAGAGTAGTGCTCAGGGGCACCCCATGTGTAAATCCACCAATGATCTTATCTCTTTATTCCTTAGTCCATCTCTCTTTGCTTTATTAAGTATTGCTCAGAGACACCTTCCCTATGCTGTTCCAACTTATTTATTCATACATTTGTTAATGTTTATGTTTATTAAGAACATTATTTATTTTATGTTTATTAAGAACCAATCGAATAAAAAATTTGATAGGTTATCTATTTTAAAGTAATTTTTCAAATATAAAACAAAATGACCAGACAATAGAACATACTTAATTTTTTGTGTTTCAATCTTTTGGTGGAGTTTTCCTTAGATGTATATATAAATAAATATGAAATGAAATAAAAATTTATTGTAAAATAGTGGGTACACTATTTTTAATAAATTATATACATTTAAACAATTTAATTTTAACAACAAAAAAATTTAAAAACTAAAAAAAATAAGAATTAAAGTAATGTTCTTTTATTTCATTAAAATATCATGTAAATTAAATACCTCTTTAGATTAATTAAATAGGTAAATTAACATTTATTAAGAGGAGAATAATAATGTTTTCTATACTAATTGCACATGCTCTTCAAGCTCCTTCCATCTTGATCTGCCTTTGTAAGTGTAAGTTTTGTAACTATGTAATCTAATTTTTGAATTCTTATCTATGTGATATTAAGAGATTTATTTAATGCTGCACACAACTGATGCCAAGATTTTCATGAAAAATACATGTTTTGGGGTCTCTTATACTGAAAAAGTGATTTTTAGGAAATGTCTGCCTTTGTCTGGCACTTAAACAGCACACAGGAGGTTTTGTTTCTAAGAATGAATATTCTACCCTTGATCTGTCTCAACTTGAAACTGTGCTAATTTGAAAAAATATCTCTTAATTTTGGGCATAGATATGCACATGGGTAACTGTGTGTGTCTAGGGGGCTACTGCTCCCTCTCCCCATGAACATTGTGAAAAGCCTGTAATACTTTCCATACACTTAAAGGCTTAGTAATTTGAATTCAAATTCCAGTAAAAAGCTCTTTTAATTATAAAACAATGATTTACAATGAATGAACTTACAATGAATTTACAATGCTGAACAATGTTTGTAAGTATAAAGTGGTAATAATTAGATTATAATTAAATGCATTTTTATTTAACAACTGATGAAATATATAGAGAGAGAGAGATAAACAATTTTAAGAAATGTGAACATTTAATAAACTTTTCATTTATTATGTAGAGTGAATATGTCTTACTTACTCATTTTTAATGAAAATGAGACCCCAGGCTAGCTCCAGGTCCCTGTGCTAGTGTAAAATGGCCTTGATTAAGATCATGAACGAGATACTTCAATTTATGTTTAGGATTAAATAATTGGAACGACTTGGATGATGAAGAGTGGTTGATGAACTCTGGTAAAATGGAAAAGGCATTGTGCTGCACACTTTCTAAGGCAAATAGGCAGTTACTCTTGTAATTTAAAAAGAAAAAAATTAAATCTATGCTTATATTTCTATATTGAAGGGTTTTAAGAATGAGAAAAAATTTCAGAAAAACATAATTGGAATTAGTTTGTTGATAAGAAAATTTTAATTTATGACTCCCCTAATTGCATGGTGAGTGTCTTATCATGAAGAGCAAAAGAACTATATAATATTTGGAATTTGTTAACACTGTACCTCTATCACTTTACCTCTTCAGTTATTTGCATCCAAGTACCTAGTGTCATTATAATGTAAAAATAAGTTTTACTCAAAGAAAAATATTGCAGAAAGGTTTATCATATGAGATAGAGCCTAAAGTACCAATTTGCATAATTGATATCTGTTAACTTGTGGTAAAACAATCTTGATATTTATTAGTGTTATGTTTTAAACTATTAACGTTTTTCAAAACATTCTCAAACAAAATGTGAATGATATTAATTAAATAGTCATGCTGATTGAGATTATTGATGGGACATTTTTTTCTGAAGAGTTTAATAATCTATTCACATGTATATCACTATTTTTTGACCAAATGTCAGTTTGTTTTCCTTTTAGGGTTATCAACTGGGATTACAGCAACTTTTTCAACTATTGGATTTATATTTCATTTGAGCCCAAGTCACTGAGAGAAATGATTTATGCCTATCACCTGAAATTCAATCTTACCTTTGGACTTGCTCATGGTGCAAGCAAAATGCATAATCCGTTTGTAACAGTTTTGAGGCTAAAATGATATTTACTTCTTTATAGTAACTGGTGAGTTGTGCCATGAGCCAAGATAAGTGAAAATCAGCAATTTCAGGTAGTTTGATTTTAATTAAATCTCTCACGTCTTGTTGATTGGATGCCGAGTTTGTTAATCACATTATACTGGTTTTAAAATTTCACATTCTGTAGCCAACAACTCAAGTGTATTTTTTTCGATCTGAGGTAGTTTTTCACACATTTCAAACATGAATAAGACCCTTCAGTGCTGCAATTACTTATTGGTGAGTAGACAATCATCCTGTATGCAATATTAACATTGGAATTCACCATGCACAAGTCGCATACACAAGTCATTTCATGAAGAAACTTCATTAATTCCGTTGAAGACAAATTTTCAATATTTTTCTAAGTGCATGGAAATGTAACATTTCTTTTCCCAATGTGCCTTCAAAATCCTTGTCACTGAAGCTTCACAAATTTTTTTTCTTGACATTGCTTACATTAAAATTTCAAAGTTTCAAAATTATGAACAACTTTCCACTGATTTTCTTATAAGTAAACTTATTCTTATAAGTTATTCATTTCTTTGACTTGGCAAACTATCAAAAATCACATAAAATGTATTGACTTTGAAGTGATCATGGGTTAATTGTTTGTTAAATATTAATTAAATGTTACACTTTATGATCAATTGAGTTAAAACGTGATTGTGTAAACCACATATTTTTGGGCAAATAAAAATTTAGATGATTCCTTTGATTATTTCTGAAAATCAGGCCTATGCCACCTATATAAATGCATTTCACTCTGTTCTTCAAGAAATTTAAAGAAAGAATTTGAAAATTTTGAATATGTCACAGGGTATTCATGAAAACTACACCCAAAAGTTAATGTATCTTTTTCAAAATCGCAGAGCTTCTAGTGAGACCAGATCGATGGGGGTTTATAGAGTTTGGAAAAAATTCTACGTATAGTTTAGGCACTAGTGTTGTTGCCATACACCAGACAGGCAGACGGACGAACAGATGGACGAATGGACGTTACAAAAATTTAAAAAACACTTTTTAGTTATCAGGGGACCCCAAAACATGTATATCCGGTGAAATCTCAAAATCAATTTTCAGGAGCATACATTACCTTTCTCTATATTATGCGTAGAATATATACGTACATATACAAGAAAGTAAAAGGATACGCTTTGACATGCTGAAAGTTATAGTTCTAAAAAATTGAATTTTTGTAATTTTTAAAAAAATTCTATGATATTGTTCTTCACTAGCCAAGAGCAAGTGCCCTTGCTAAATCAACACAGGCAATTGTAATTTCTGTCAATAACCGATTTTGCAAATAAAAAAACTTCTGGATTAAAGAAAATCTGCCGCCCAGGGGCCAGTGCCCAGTGTCCATGCCTTCATCCATTACTGGATAAGATGGAATTTGAACATCAATATCAAAATTCTGTTTTATAATATAATATAGTGTATAAAGATAGATGGATATTTCACACTATGGTCTAATTTTAGTCTTCGTGAAGCCGAAATACAGCATAGAAAGAACAGCTTGAATTACTAAATTTTAATTTTTCTTTCCACATTACCATCTACAAGAAATTATATTAATACTATTCATAATGTAAATATTCCAAAGGAAATGCATAATCACAAAAAACAATTAAACTAAAATGATTCCTGCAGCTAATATTAATGTTCCAAGTATAAAGACTACAAATTAGGGTTAGTACTTTCACAATTGTAAATATTACTAACACAACTAAACTTTGAAGGAGATTTATAAAATTTAATTTATCTTGTATCTAATTAGAAAGAAATGCATAAATCACTTTTGCAAAATTATACCACAGAAATAATTGTTTTTCACAATTCAAGGTTAATTGCTATCTTGTGATAATTTTGTTATAATTTTTAATAGTCAAATGCTAACAAGCATTGTGATATTTCCCTTCTTTATAATTCTTAAGAAAAAATGTATTCTTATTTAAGGAATATTCATTATATTTTTAAATTTTATTTTTGTGTACTTTGTGACCAAGTGGTGAAACATGGTTTTGTTCATGAAGACAAATGTTTGTTTTTAAATTGAATTCTAAATAATTTACATTTTTGCAAATTTATTTTCAAATTTAACGATTCTTTAACTAGTTACTGAATTGCCATTTTAAAGTACACTCTTGAAGTTACATTTTTATATAATATAATTAATTTTTGCACAAGGAAAATTAAATTCAGAGGAAAACAACATCTTGCAACTATTTTAGTGTGTACCACACATGGTATATAACAAAATGACTCATTAACTATAACTCTCCATTTTAGACATATCAACACATTAGAAATTACAGAAATATCAAGGATTATTGCAAAGATAATCAAAACCTGAAAAAGGAAATTGTTTATATTGCTCTAATATTTTTCTATCCATGAGAGAAGGTATAATTTGAGCCTACTCTAGGAAGTTTGAATTCAAAAGAAAAGATCTAACAATTTTTAAAAATAAATTACAATGAAACTAAAACAGAAGGATAACTAATTCATTTCAATGTATTTCACAGTGTATCACACCATTTTCTTTCATTGAGTACTATTGTCCTTTCTATTAAAACATGCTTTCTGCTTAGGGTTGCTACCTTCTGGAAACCTGTTACACAGGGACCATAATTCAAGGGATAGAGTGTCACAAAATTAAGTCATAATGAATGTTTTATTTTTAAATTATGCTGTAAATAATATTTTCTATGAAATAATACAATTTTTTTTTGTGTTTTTTACATTATATTAATAAATTATTGTTACTTAACAACAATGCCTATTTTCTAAAACAAGTATTTTAATAATCCTGTAGAAAAAAATCATTTTTCATGCACTTCAATGGCATCATCATTCGCTTTCAAGATGCATCAATTATTCACACAGTTTATTTTTAATTTGAAATTTTGTATACTGAAATTAATATTTGTTGTAATATTTTTCATGAAGGAGAAAGAATTTTAATGTGAACCAATGAAATAGGTGTTCTTTTATCCATACAGTATGCATTAACTGTATGAGCCAAAGACAAATACAACTATCATGCCCATCACATCACATACTACTGACAAACAATTCTGTATATTTTTCACAATGAATTTAATTGCTCATATTACCCTGAGATTTTCCATGTTAATCTAGTGTCTGGAGATTACTTCTGAAACTCGGAGAGTGAGTGAGAAACCTGAAGAGGTGGTTATCCTATTGCTATCTCAGTTTTGTAAATGAAAAGAAATGGTGAAATTATTCCTAATGTAAAATGCAATCAGACTGCTTTTCAACTTTTTTATACCTACAATGTATCTTTTCAATTTTAAAGGTCCAAAGAGAAAACAATAATAAATAGTGTAAAGCCCACTATAAAAAAAAAAAGAATTAACTTGTGAAAACTAAACATTAGTGCTACCAAGAATAAATAAAAAATGTCCAATTAAAAAAATTCATTGTTTCACTGCACATTTTCTTCAAGTTCTTATTAGTGCATTCCACAATTAATTTACAAAAGCATGAGATATACATGGATTCTTTGTAATGTCAATGTCCCCCTCACAAAAAAAAACAAAAAAAAAACACCTGCAATAGGTACATTCATAATTTTTGTTTCTACTTTTAAAACTCTTAAAATTACATTAATTACCAAACTTTTCAGAGGATTCATCAAATTTCATGCTTGAGTAGAAGTGAATTGTCATGTTCTTCAGTTGCAGAAAAGTTTAATTGTTTGAAGTAAAATGTTATCTCTCACAAAACAGAGTCAAAGTTGTGTTAGGTAATAAAATATTACGAACATGTCAACAAAGATTAATGATTACACAGTCCTTTACACTTAATTTTATTTGTTGGTTTACTTGTGAACTTCAAGATTTCTTCAAAAGAAACAACTTGTTCTTTAGTGGAGGTATTGTATAATGCTTTCACAATAACACCTCTTTTATTTCCCTAAAGAATTTATCTCCTCAAATAATATTAATATGATACTGTAGTGTTTTTTATTGACAAATATTTGTATTTGACAATATTCATTATCTAGAATTCCTTCTTCTCTTACTTACATTATAAGAGTGAAAACACTAATTGAGTTCACAAAATCAAAACAACTTCATGCATTTCATTTAAATCCAATTGAATCTTTATTCAATTCACATTTGCAAAAGAGCAACAATCATCCTACTACCCTCATAATATAATTTGATTCAATTAATAATTTTCAGAGATATTACTGTATTTCAAGGAAAATATTCTCTAATGACTTGAAAGAAATAACAGAAAAACATTTTTGGAAGAAATTGTAAAACGGTCATGCAATGTAGAAAATTGCATCTCACTTTTTCTTTCAAAACCTTAAAACCTTTCCTTAAAACCACCTTTCAAGCAATACTTTACCAAATCTGACAAAAGTATTGATGAATTTCGAAATGGACAAAATTCATGAAATACACATGGAAAATCATGAAAACATTACCTGCGGTGAAAATTATTAATTTTAATACAAATATTTCTGTGCATTTGTTAATACAATTCAAGAACTTTTAAATGCACTAAATAGAAAATTGGCTTTCAAAGCAAGATATCATCCACCTGTTTTTTCTAAGATTTCTGTGGTAATAGTTTATTCAAAAAAACATTGGCATTATAATTAAAAAATTACCTGTTGTTTGCCATTGCCTGGTGCCTTAACATTGGAGAACAACTTCAGCAACTTCCTTGAATTGTATGCTTAATTGAGATTTAAAGTTTTTGCTTTTTTAATCCATTTGTACACCTTTAATATAATCTTAACTGATGGAATGCTCTAAGCATTGCAATGCACTCCTGGGGAATCTAGTGAACATTACTTCAAGAGAGATTGAAAGAAACTGCAACAAAGGGAATAAGTTACAGAGCACAATAGAGATTACAACAAAACCCCTACACTCACAGAGTAATTATCAGGTTGGTTTGAAGTAATTCTCTTTTTCAACTCACTTCCAGTAAACAGCAAAACCACATGCCAAATTTAAAATGAAACAAGAAAATTAAACTGCCCACTGAGGACAACATTAAAACTCAGAATATACACAGGACTGGAGATTTTTCAATTCACCAGACAACACGAAAATGTGGTACAGGATGGATTACGATGGTTATGTGAAACATGAACAGTTCTATTAATTTATATACATAGGAGTTGGGGGAAGGAAAGAAAAAAGAAAGGAAATGTAAAGTAAGGGAAGAAAGTACAAGATGTGTCCTACATTGCAGGCTTTAACAGCTTTTTATTGAAAAAAGTGAAATAAATATACATATTAAAAACAAGACTTGCAAATCTATTATTACATTAAATAAGTTCAGTCTTCAAAAGAGGAGTAACGGAAGAGAAATATCAATGGACTTCCTGCGGCTGAGTAGGTGGCTGGGCAGGTGGAGAGTCATTCGTACTTGAAGTAGAAGGCGAAGGGGTAGATTGTTCAGAATAAACTGAAGATAGGTTTTGGATGTGGAGAAGAGTAAGTATGGCTCTCAAGTTTTCTCTGACATCTTGTTGGCCAGCCACTTGAATAATGTTACAGATCGTAGCATATCCATGACGAGCTGCACGATGTGGAAGACCACCAATAGTTTGCAGAGCTTGCATTACCGTCTCAGCTGTAAAAGAAAGATGAAGTATTAAGTTCAGTGTAAGAAAGAAAAAAGAAAAAAATTAAAAAAAAAAAATATATATATATATATATATATAAGTAAAGTCGTTACCTCTAGGAAAACCTAGCGGTTCTCCAGGCGGCAAAATGAAGTCCAAAATTCTGTCTACAGTTGCTGATAAGTTGTCAACACCACCAACTATGGCATGACCAACATTCGTATGTAGGAATTGGTTAGCAGTTATCCAGCTGAGTTCTTGCAACGATTTGACTTGTTTGTAGGCGGGGTCATACAGAGATCTAGCGTTTTCTGCTATCTACAGAAAAAAAAAAAAAAATTAATACTGTGTCAAGCGCAATAAGAGGGAAATTTTAGTCAATGAACTTCGTATTACCTGAGCTGGTTCTTGTTTAATGCAAGGGACTGCGTTTTCAACGACATCTAATCCTTTGCATAAAGTTTTATCCACCATGCCTATTGGAGTCTCCAATTTCTTAACGATAGGTGCCACGACAGGAAGAGTCTGTTCCACCGCCTTATTGACAGTTGCCTCCGCAGTATCCAAGGTCCACGTCAAAACAGGGCTGTATCCCTTCACATTGTTGTAAATTGCCGTAGACTGGTTCCACGCAGCTTCTACAATAGGTAACCGTTTGACGCGGTCCACACATTCTATATTCGGCAACGCTGGAGGCTCACAGGGGCAGGTCTGTTCCGGCTGAGGTTCCGCTGCCGCAGCAGGAACATCTTCAGATGGAGTCTTCATAACGAAACACTGATAACTCGCTCAAACAGCAATTCACAACTAAAATAGAAATTAAAAGCAACAACAATTACTCCGTGAAAACACAAACAAAATCACTTCCACATCCACCATTCAACTCACCAATTCGCTTCCTCACGTCTGAATGATGCAACTCGGCGAGCATCGGCCTTTTAAATGCCTGGCTCTCCAGCTCGTCGGCTGATACTCGCATCGCGTAGACACGGGAAGCGGCCAATCACGAAGACTCACGCGGGCTTGCGTCATCCGCCGTGACGTCACGCGCCCGCGACGCCTCGCCGTTTGCCCAACGCGTTCCGCCTGCGCGCGGGGCGACCGGACGCGCCTCTGCTCGGGGGCAAAGGGCGAAATTCAAACGCGCGCTAACACGGACGTCCAGAACAGTCCAGAGTCCGCCCCTCCGCCGGGGAGCACCGTACGCACGAGAGGAAAACGTGCGCGTTGGGGTTGTCTCCAACTGCAATGATTAGGTCTGCCTGTGGTTTTCGTGCTCGTTTCATGACCGATTAAACCAGCTTCCAATGGTAGACTGAATTAAGTGACCGTGATATTACTTCATGAACTAATCATAAAGAACAAAGTGTAAGAGGTTAGATTAGTCAATTACTGTTAATATTTTTTTCCAGACCCAGATTATGTTTGTTTACCTAGTTCAATAAAAATTGCTGTTTACCTAGTTCAATAAAAATGTCCTTCTCAACAATAAAATATTATGAGAAATGAGAATAACGCAATATTACATTTAAATAACCGCATCAAATTAATTCTCACACACATAATCGGTAGCTTTTTTCGCCGAAGTCGAAATATAGATTTTTTAAAATACTAAAACTGTCGTATTAAAAATCAGTCAAAATTAAACTTTTCTTGGAATTGGCTTTGAGGGTAAATCGTGATATAGAAATAAATTAAACCCTAAGTTACAAATTGACAATATTTCCCTTTTTTTACAGAGCTTTCTTTAGACAAGTCTGTCCATCTTAACAATTCATTAATTGCTAGTACCCTTGCAGTAATGACCATTATACTCGTTCACAGTACACACATACGCAAGTTAATTTTTCAATTGTAAAGATATTAATGTATTGATTGGAGAGTATAAAGATAGAATGTTTATTGCTATTATTATTATTATTATTATTATTATTATTATTATTATTATTATTATTATTATTAATACCTCTGGTACTGACCTTTTAAAAAAGACAATGACATCATACACAAATACAGGAACACATTTTCTTATTCAACATTGTTGTTATTACTAAAGGAATTTGATAAAATTAACTTAACAAAAAACATGTACATTTATTAAATTTCTCTTCTCTAAAAGTCAATTATGGTATTGTAAAGTATTTGCTTGAATGGCAAATGGCTTGGCAAATACTCGAAATATTACGATCGAGTTTGAGAACAAACGTTTGTTATAGTTAGGGGTAAATAGTACACTAGATGAGTTGTAAACACGTCTGAAGTAGTAAAAGTGTATCTGCTCCCGAGCCTTACGATTATTGCAATTAATGTGAGTAAAAATTAGGGCACAATGATTTGCGCTGATGAGACTACCTCATTAACTCAATACTAACTCAAATGAGATATTAAACTGATTTTCCGTTTAAGAACTTTTCCACGTATCACATTTATGAAAAGAGAAGATAATAGTAAATTATCGTGAATAGTTTGTGCCTCAGATTAAAATAAACTAATTGTGATAAAATATTGATTAAATATCAGAAAAATCATATTGAAGTTCGAAATCAGGACTTTTACAATAGAAAGTTTTGAAGAGGAGCGTAGCTGTAGGCTGGTGCAACGGGTGCGCGCCACCTGCGTCCTCGAAGTCAAGGGGCCCGATTGAGTACCCTCGCTGATCCCTAACAAAGGGATTCCTTTTCGGTGTTTTAGTACCCTGAAGTAAAAATTCTGTACCAAATTACATGTCAACTGAATATTTAACTAAGATTATTTTTTATTAATGCTGCAACTGCAAATTATTCAAATGATCGTTTCCTTGTCGCGGCAGGAAGTAATAAGAGCCAAAATTTATTGCTTACTTATCTTTGAAAATAGATTTTATTACATGGGAGGTTTTTTTTTCCTTTCAAAATTCAAAATTTATTGCTTATTTATCCTTGAAAATAGATTTTATTACATGGGAGTTTTTTGTTTTTTTTTTTTCTCCCTTTCAAAATTCAAAATTTATTGCTTGTTTATCCTTGAAAATAGATTTTATTACATGGGAGTTTTTTTCTCCTTTCAAAAATTCAAAATTTAAGTAGTATATGACTTAGTGTAGGGATCACAGAATTTTGAAAATGTGCACACAATTCACTTTTCCCCATAGCACGTCATACGCAGTTTTTAACTGTTTTTTTTTTGACGTAAAATAAATAAAAAAACTGCGCGTGATATTTTTGTTTTTAGAAACGCACCGAAGAATATAGACTATTATCAAGCGGAGCCGTGATTGGAAGACAAGTAAGGCTAGCAGTCTCCATGAGAAGATAGTCAACATCTACAACCTGCAAACCTAAAAATATGTGCTGAAAAGAGCAAGTTACAATCCGCAGAATGCGAACATAATTCACGAGACTGTCACATTCGCCTAATTAATAAGAATACTCCCCCAATTTGCAATACAGGCAATATGCAAATAACAATATTATATATTATTCAAGTATGTCCTATATATAACCAATCCCGCCAATCAATCTTACAGAACTTCAATATTGACGCAATGCTTCATTCAAGCCCCTTACAAGAAAAAAGTGTAAAATTCTTTAAAGTAATTAATATCTTTAACGAACTGTAACACTACTTTTGAATGAATGTACCGTATTTTATCATAACATGTACTGACCTATTCTCAACCACTGATGACATGTCTAATGTAAGATGCATTTGCTACGCATTGTACAAAAAAAAGTGTATTATAATGAAAGTGTAACCAATATGTAACCATGTGCTGACAACACCTAGTACCGTAATCTTGTAGAATGGTCACTAATAACTGTTGATGCGACTATAAATAAATTAAGAAAACTAGTGTTCCTACAGAATGGCACAGACTTTCTCGTATTAGTTTTCTATTTTCTTTGGTCTGGGTCTACTCTTGCCATCTGCCTTCTATCACCGCGCAAACTACATTTTTTTTCTCAATTTTTCGGTTTTCTAGAAGTAGAACCGAAAAATTACTTTAAGAATCTTAACCCATATATTCCCATTGCCCCAAAAATGGGGCATCATATTTTTCTGTTAATAGTTCATTTCTTGGAAAGAATGAGGAAAAGTTATGTATGCTACAGTGCTGTGTTGGCAACAAACAATGAGAAGTTTACTGGTTTACTCGATAGCATTCTTCATTGTTCTGGGAGACCTTCGTGAAATACCTGCATTTGACCATCATGTCGCTTCGAGAATCATAAACGCATTACTTGAATTTATGATTATTTTAATCGTGTATTTTAAAATTCTAAATACTAAAGATTATATATTATATTTTATCGGCAAATTCTAATAAAATCTTGTTACCACATTATAGGGGGGGGGGGGTTTTTTTTTGAAGTATATTTTTGGCATTTAAATGAATACCAATATTGCACGATGTGATTATGTATTATATTCGAATGTTTAGATAGTTTTTTTTCTATGTATATCTTTTGTTTGTCTTATTATTCATTTCATATTATCCGTAAACGAAATAACAGGATTCTAAGAACGTGATGATTTCGCAGAGGCATCAGTTTTTATATCTGCTTCTGAAAACCATTTTAGTGATGAAGTCGGTGGCAATGATGACACAGAAAAAGCCGATGTAATCCATCTTACTGGAAACCAACAACAAAGCCAAGGAGAACTTCAAGCGACAAATATTACTTCCTTTGGAATAGATGAAACCATTCTAACATCTGAACAATTAACTCGATGTTATGAACAAGGGGATCGTGTCTGAATTGAGTACCCGTACAAGAAAGACTAGAGTTCAAAATTGGGTGAAAACGGACTTAGTGCCTCTCGCAGAATGTACTTGGGAACAACCAGATTGACTGTAAAGAGAATGGTCTCCTGTTGATCTTTTTGAATTATTTAACGATAGTGAAGTTTCGAATTTGCAAGTTGAAATGAGCAAGAAATACACTCTTTTCAAAGGAAACACTAAATTTGATGTGTCACATCGTTAAATGAAAACGTTTATTGCATTTTTGTTGCTCAGTGTGTATTACGGTAATGCTAGGAACCGTCTTGACTGCGATACTGAAATGGACATACATCACCGAGGAGTAGCAAGATGAATATCAAGAAATAGATTTGAAGAACTTCTAAGATATATCGATGTATATAACAACAATAATCTAATGAAAAGTGATTTATTCTCGAAATCTGACCTTTGTGGTCAATGATCAATGATAGACAGCTCACTTTCTTTCCTTAAGATGTGAAACTTGTGCGTAGATGAATACATGGTTACATATTATGGTCGCCATTCCACAAAACAACACTTGCATGAGAAACCATCAAAGCTTAAATATAACTTAATTATTGATTCATCAATAAACATTTGTTCTTGAAAATAATGTTTTTCTTATTCTAAAGGTCATGTTCCCTTGTATTCCCATTGCCCCACTTTTGGGACGCGCCTCCTATCAAATATAAGTAGAGAATCTCTACTAGAGATATTAGTGAAAATACAACAAATTCATATAAAAGAGACCAAAACAATAAGGAAAACAACAGGTCACCATGAAATTACAAAAAATAAAACGTTGGGAATAAATGGGTTAAGGGTTAACGTTAAATATATAGGTCCTACATGGCAATTTTCATTGGCAAAAATTTGGAGCCGTTTTTAAGAAAATGGCTGTAAATTACTGTAAATGCGAAATTTGAAGGTCTTTTTCTCAGAAAAGTTTTTGATTTTTTGAAAAACTTCATTAGAGGTCATTTCTACATAAAAATTACATTTTTTTAATTTTTGAAAAAACAAAAGGTTACCCTCTAATAAACTTGGATATTAAACAGTGCAATTAGCAGTATCCGTTGGAAAAGTTTGAAGGAAAAAATTGGACAAAAAAAGTTTTCGGGTAATTTTGCATGAAAATATGGGCGAGAAAGTACGTACTCTTTTAGCATTACTAATTTCAATTGTAGCTTCAAGGCAGTTGTTACTAGGGGCCCAGTAATGACAGTTATGGCGATTGGTGATCCTACCCACATGGGACACGGCTTCGTCTGACCACAGAATGTAACACAGTATACCTGGTTCTTCTTCCATCCATTACAACGTGGAATCAGCAAACTCCATCCTAACAACATAGTCTTTCGGTGGCAAAGCCTGGACAAAATGTGGTTTTCATGGTCTCCAGTCGATCTCCTTTATTATCCCTTGGACCGAACCATTCGATAAACCAGCTTCCCTATGATATTATCACAGGAACTTCTTGGAACTTTGCGCAAACGCTGCCACACCGTTGGTTTTAGCCTCTTCAGTGACAACTCTGTCTGGGAGTCCTACACGCTTTTGGTGACTAAACGAACCCGTACGCGACAAATTCCCATGTTCGCATGCAGACTCTTTATTGTTTTCACGTCCAGAGTTGCCTGCCTCCCCCTCTCCCATCTCCACCATCTTTGCACCATTATAGGTGATTGCCATACTTCCATCCTAGCTGCAATCCGAGCATGGACAGCAATATTCAGTCTCTGCGCCATCTTACTTAACTAGTGGTTTGACCTGCAAGAAACAAGAATGACGTAACAATTATACTCGCATAATGGTAGTACATAATGGCGAAGACTAGAGCATAATATAACGCTAGAGTTAATAATATTAAATCGTTTATTATAAAACAGCAGAAAAATAAAAATAGGGATATACGTAATTGTGGATCATCTTGTATTGTGCTGCACATTTTGCGGTTGGTATTTCCCATTTTGCGGTTTTTCCTCTTGACAAAACTGTATTAATGGAGGATAACAAGTTACTCAAACTACTTCTCCCGAATTTATTTATATTTCCAATTTTATTTCCATGCATGGAATGTGTTCATGAACACTTTACAATGTGGTGCAAAGAAACGATTATACTAGTAACGCTAAGATATCTGCAGAAATAGGTAACGAAATGAAGCTTCAGTCCTGTTTCTGCTTCACAGGAATCAGGAACCCGGACAAATCAGACCTATGTTGCTTTTTACTTATCACTTTCATTTTTACTTTATCCATACTACAGACTTGTACTTACGAAGTGAAGAGAAAGTATTGTAATGATGCAAAAATGTCCGTGATTTTCCGATAGAAAAAATCGTGTTGTAGGTTCCCGATTTCTGGTTAAAGTCGATAAATCGTGTTCCTACATTTAGTAATAACATCTTACACTCTTGTGTAGCCAGAATCCGTTTTATGGGTACATTATACTGAAAAATTGCTTTACGTCAAAACATCTTTCCGTCTGTAAAAAACGCTAGCGGCTAAACCGTAAGCAGCAGTTTTCACTAAAATTGATATTTTCCGATCAATCTCAATTGTTTTATTCAACTCCCATTGTATAATGCTGTCATTTTTTTGGCTGCAACCAGTTACATGATAATACTCATTACGATACAGATTTCATTATGATACAAGTTCTTGACCAATCACAAAGAAGTTCACAAACCAAGTATTGACACTTAATTAATCATTGAGAATCGTTCTAGTAAATGTTTCGTTCCATTGTGTACATGAAACGTCGAGTGCAGGTCTCATGTTCGTTGAAATGCCTGATTTTGCGAAATTTAAAAATAAAAAAATTCGGTGTCTTCCTACAACTGCAATTGTCAAGATACAAAATTTTATTAACGAAATGTGTGTCAAAAACAGATCTTCAAATAACGTTATGTTGAATTTTTCGAAAATTTGAGTATATTTTGTGTAATTTGGCGTCAAACTAAGTCGCCCGCTCCGCTTTGTGAACGTAATTGTAGATGTATTTTGAGGCAGTTGGATGTAAGTTAGAATGTGTTTATTATTTCATGTTTCTTTGTTCATTTCTTACATTGGAGATTTTCTTATACGTTCACAAATTAATCTTTTAGAAATTATTTAAAACCTAATTGAAATACATGAAATAAAAATTAATAACCTTCAGGGTATATCAGATTGGTATGCAACAATGACATTCCGCATCGCGACTCGCGAATTTCTGTGAATTGCGTCTCATTGTTGCGACAAGATTTAACTGTACGAAAAGCAGAATTGTCAAATTTGTGGTGAAATTTGCTTCAAAATATTTAGTTTTCTCACTAACTGTTCCACAATTCGTAATGAGTTTTACAAAAAATGAAGACTCAGACTGAGATATTAATGTATAGTAATACATAACAAGTAAATATTAACAATTAAGTATTACATAACAATTACTAAAGGCGAGAAAGTACGTGCTGTTTTAGCACCACTAGTTTCTTTCAACTTCTCGCACGCATAGTTTTAATTGCGCTGTTTAAAATGACATAAAATTAATTTTCCTATATTCTTTTGTTTTTAAAAAATTACACAAATGTAAGATTTTGAAATATCTCTCACGACTTTAAGAAGCTTATTTAAACATTATTGCATTTGTGAGTTGAAATTTTTTAAAAAATTCCAATAATGTTTTTCGAAAACGCAATAGTTTTCTATGTGTAGCTTCAAATGAGCTTCAAATTTTGTATTTACAGTAACGCTTAAACGCAGTTTTTTTAAAAACTGCAGCAAAGTTTTAGACAAAAATTCTCTTGTAGGACGAGGTTTTACTCTTCTTTAATATTCTTTAAGAAATATTTCGGTTCTACTACTAAGAAATCGAAATACTGAGAAAATTTTGAAAAATATGTACTTTGGGCGTCGATAGATGACAGCTGGCACGAGGATGGGACAAGAATATAAATCTAGCTCAGACCAAAGAAATTAGAAAACAGAAGTTTGTGCCATTCTGTAGCACCACTTTTTAATGCAAATTGTGGAAATATATTTCACGCAAATTTTCGCCAATTTTGCCCTTTCTCACGAAAATTGCGATAAAATCAATTTTTTAAATGTCAGTATTCCTTCTATTGAATGTTTATTCATGTACTATTTCTTAAATCTTACAATACATAAAGATAATGCTATGCAAATTGAACGTCTTGAACCTGTTCAGCTTTTACTTTCTCGCCTTACGAAGTTCTTCGTAAGAAAGTTATGTAATCGTGCGCCGGAAAACGGCGAATTTTTGCAATGTGTTCAACATTTTTCAATTCATCATTTCGCCAGATACTCCCCAAAGAACATTAAAATGCCGTAGTCTTGGACATTATATGCGTGAATATGAGGCTAACCGGCGGTGACACTCTAGAATTGATAGAGATAGCAGAAAACCTTTTCCGCTTCCTCTCTCGGAAGGAAAATCGGACGCACGTTCTCCCACCTCTTCCTTCCTCGTCACCTTGGCGCCCACAATAAAGTGACGGAGATCGAGACCGAGTTTCATTCATTCTCTCTTTACTCCCAACACAATGTTAGCTGTACGTTTGCACGATCCAGATTGATCGAGAATTTAGTGACAGCACAATCGAGAATTTAGATGAAGTTAGACGTCAACATTTTTGCAAGAAATACGAGGTGCGGTGAAGTTCTAAAGTCTCCTATTTTTTTCTCAGGACTGCGATTTACCTTAAAATATGCGGGCACATATTTTGTGTGTGTGTGTGTGTGTGTGTGTGTGCGCGCGTGCGTGCGTGCGTGTGTGTGTGTGTGTGTGTGTGTGTGTGTGTGTGTGTGTGTGTGTGTGAACGTTGTCAGTTTGGTACAGCTCAGCTCAGAGAATTCTAACGGCTGCGCTGCGAGTGAAAAGTGATGTTTGATACTACAAATGGCGACAATTTCATTGCAAGAATAGCGAGTATCATTCGCTTCCTTCACTTCTGTTGTGTGACTCCTATTGAAATTCGTCGCCAGTTGAGTGAGACGTGTGGAGTTGAATCATATGAATGTTAAGAAGGTGCGTTCGTGGGTGCGAAAGTTCAAAGGACGAAAGTCGTGTCACAACGAACCAAAATCACCTCGACCTCGCACCAGCCTGAAGGATCGCCGGTTAAGTGTGAAAGACATCGCCTCCAAAGTTGGCATTTCCATGGGATGTGTGCACACAATCCTGCATGATGGTCTGAAAATGCCGAAAGTTTCCTCCAGGTGGGTGCCACAATTGCTAATGAGGGCCTCAAAACTGCAAGCTTGTCAGTTTCCTTCAAATTCTTAGCTTCTATAATTGCAGCCAAGCAGTGTTGAGACGAGGTGACGCCGTGAAGGGGGCTTCTTTTTCAACAATTGTGGCAGTGGATGAGACATGGCAGCCGTGGAGTTTCTTCGGGAAAACAACTTTGACGGGGTCTACGCACCTGACCTCGTCCTGGTGACTATTGGCTGTTCCCAACGATTAAAGATGCTTTCTGTGGTCGCATATTCTCCAGCCGTGTCGCTATTGCATCGGAGATTTTCCAGTGGTCGAAACACACTCCTAAACAAGCGTTCGCAACGGCCATGGAATCATGGCGAAGATGACGTGAGACGTGTGTACGACTGCAGGAAGATTACGTGGAGAAATGATACACGGTTCAAATTTTAATTGTACATATTGTGTGAAGAATAACATCTGAGACCTTAGAACTTGAAGGCACCTCGTACATGCATTTTTAGATATTTTGTGAGGTTGCTATCATGGCGCACGTGTGAAGATAGTACTGAAGTTATAGTGCGCCATCTCGTGTGGCGATCGTCTCATCCGTGATTTAATTGTAACAATAATTAGGAGACTAACATTTTAGGCAAATAAAATCATAAATCAAACCGTTAATAGCTATTTATTTGATATCGTTATTCTTCAAATTTGCGAAACTAAATGTTACATATGCAAGTTTTAATCAATGGTTAAATTCAATTTTTAATAGAATGTGTAACTATAAAAATTGGCTTTAGAATTTCTGTTTCACGTTTGGCAATGGTAGTGCGGGACTTTCTGCACCCGGGCCCTCAGAAGTTAGCTACACCTTCGGTTCTGACTTTCTTACTTTTAGTAAGGATGCAACAACATTTATGTCTCTCGCAAATATCGTAGGTTAATGCATTTCTATAATTTCTGTTTTGCGAATTTAACTTCCTGTATATAATCTTGAATATGGCATGTGTTAAGGTAAAAGTTTTGGGGCACTCTCAGAAATATTTTGTCTTCCTTTTGTTTTGTCCATCCTTTTGTTTTTTCTCTCTACTCTTTCAATATGAACTTCAATCAATGATTCCCATCCTGAATAAAATGACGTACATGGAAACAAGATATGAAAGAGAGAGCGAGAGAGAGGGGGGAGAAAGGAAGAGAGAGAGGGAGCGGGAGAGAGGGAGAGAGAGGGAGACGGAAAGGGGGAGGGTGGGAGAGAGGGAGAGGGGACCGAGAGTTCATAGTGCAGGATTAAAACCCTTGTCTCGTGTTTTATACAAACAACTCAATAACTGAATTATATTCAGTTTGTTTATGTTCACCTTTCGTGCATTTTATGTACAGTCTTTCATGGCAAAACAGACTTTTAGACTTATCCGTCTTCTTTTGATGTAGCTATGATATCTCAAAGTGGGAAATCCTTTATCTACCTGGCGCCACACGACAAAGTTCTTTTTCTTTCGCTTATCGACTACTTTAAACTGCGAAAGAAGTTCCCTGAATCATGCACGACAGTATTAATTACTCTGGACTTGTCAGCTGCGATAACAACCGGTCAAAGGTAAACGGACCATACCATCTTGAAGCAACCCAGTCTTCAGATACATGCCATTCAGAGATAATGAGACACGAACACATTGTTTCGATATCTTTGCATTCGATTTATCAGTTGTCATAAGACAGATATCAAGCATCGACTTCTACAAGCACGCCAGAGTCGAATTGCTGATTTCTATTCCTATAATAATTATAAATGAAACTATCATTCTTCACAAAATAGTGTAAACATGAACTATTGGTACAGAAATAAGCTACTTATCATAGGCGTGTGCAGCCTAATAGAAGAAAGGGGCAACTACATTCCTGTGCCCCCTTTTCCATCTACCTTGTTTGTTTAACACACTCCGTATTTTATTAGGAAATAAATAAAATACTACAAAAAGAAAGAAATAACTCGAATTACGTAATTAATAAATACAATTGATTTTATGTTGAACTCTTTATAGGGTTAGCAGATGGTTTGGAGAGCCTCTGCCCAAAATGTATTACAATGCCCAAAATTATCAGGTTAAAAAGGCGAAAATCAAGGATTATATGTATGTAAATAAAATATTTTATTACATAAAGCGACGAGGCCCTTATCAACATTTTCAGGGGACACGGCCTCTCTGCCTCCCTGAGCGCACGTGTTTTGTATTATTATTTTTTAATGTATTTTCTTCGCGTACAACATTCGTCTTTCGGGAGTTTTGAAGAATCCATGTTTCTATGAGTTTATATGGACGCATTCTCAGGCAAATGTGTAATCTAGTACAATCCTTCACTACTTGTAAAATTCCATATTTATACCTTGACTAAGTTTGCAATTATTGTTTAGGGGCGGAAGGAAGTGGGGAAAGAGGACATGTTATCTCATAATTTATGATGAATGAAAGAGATTCATGGGAAATCTGGATTTAATGTGCGAAGGATGATGTGTGCGATGATATGTGAAGGAGTGCATTTTGGCAGAGATTGAAGAATGGAATTCTTTCTCATACACGTGTTTATGTTTATTTTACCTTTCACAACTCTCTGAACAATTTTATTAGGAAATTTCCAATGAACAAGTTTTATAAACACAGACAACGAATAATTTTTAATTTTTTCAATTAATTTATTGTAATAAACATTGTTATTAATTATTAAATTAAATCAATAAATAAACAATTATTAGAGAATGGACTTAATTCACACGTTTATGATCTTCACACTTCATTATTTCAAAGGTTATTAGTATTATGACTTCGAAAATAGCATAGCAATCACGCAACCCCCTAGTCAGGAGACTCAGGTATCCGTTGATAAGCTTACCCGTCTAGACAGCTTTCTGGCGGCGGTGGCGGCGGCGGCGGCGTTATAGAAGCAAAACACTGGCTTATCTGATTTTGCACTAACCTTAAAGCTACGGAATTGCCAGGGGATGAAGGAGAGTGTGGGGATTTCATTAAATCATGAGAAAGGGAGAAGTTAATTTTAACAAAGAATTTAATAAGCAAGATAAGAAGAGATGAAATTTTAAATGAATATACTAAAATGCTGATAAAAATTAAATAAAAAGGAAATTACACCCTATTTTCAACATTCATCTTTCTTATTAGTTCAAATAATTCAAACTTCTCGGTTGTGATGAATCCGGGAGGTATGTAGGTGAATGCCCTCCGATATTGTCCCCAAGCCCTGGGAGCTTGTGGGCGTGGTCTTTACGGTAGACGTAGGTGAGTTTACCGCTCCTAGGCCAACGGCCGACCCGGCTCTGTGAATGGCACAAGGCGGCGGCTGAGATTTTGTGTACGGCACAAGGTTGCGGTTGCTCTTTCAAGTTTGAGCTCATTCAAGTTCACGCTGGGCGTGCACAGAAATACGGCGATCGGCAAACGAAATCCAGTCTATTTTGCGTTCGCGACAACTCAAGCCTTACCCATGAAGCGGGCTGGTGGCAGACTCCCTTAATCACTTGTCTTTTACATCTATCCATCCTAAACCTTGTTGGAATGAACAGATGAAATACTGGCTATTGTGACGTCGTCGTGGTGTGAAGAACAACACAGACACGGAGTTCTTTGTACAGGTTTATTTAATATTTCTGCATAGTACAATATTTACATCCTCCTCCGGAAACTACCGCTGCACTCCAAAGCACTACCATTGCTGAGGCAAGCCACCTCAGCCTGACCCAGCGTGCCCCAGCGTGCTAACCTGTAGCACCGCTCCCGGCATCTGCTGCAGCCACCCTCGCAAACCTGCGACCACCCCTCACGGATCACCATATGCCACCGCGATTCGGCCCAAACTCGAATGCCAATCGCCAACACTCCAACGGCGTCTCTAGCGAGGAGTCACGTGCCAGACCTCCCACGCTGAAGACCCGCGGACCGCGTCACCTCATTACAGAATTTTGGCCGGGCGCACAATGGGGCCCGCTGACCAGCTGCAGACGATCTGTCCTCACACATCATTCTGCCCTAGCTGACCGCCGGATGTGCCCAGACACGCCCCCGCCGGCTTGCACCCTCGAAGCGACCGCTTCGGTTGCACCGCCAGCCCGACGCCTGGACCACCCGCTCCCACGTCCCGGCCCGCGCCTTGTGCGGTCCGACGACTAGTGAAATGCTATGACGTTACACTATCATGAGGAATAGTAGGCATCGGCCGGTGTGCTATCAATCCTATACGACGGAGAACATGGGGTTTCGCAGGCTTGCGTTCTTCCGAGTTCTCGTGGCGCGGGGCTTTGGAACAGAGTTGGTGGATCGAGGGCTCCAGAAACAGCGACCTCTCAGCGAAGTCAAAATCAAGTTAGTCTACTCGGCGTAGTTTCCTTCCAGCCTCTCTCGGCTCTTCGGCCACGCCTGGCAGGGCCTTTCGCAGTCGATTCGTAAATTTGGATTCGGGTGGCGGGGGCGGCGAACATCAATCGGTGGAAACTATAATGCCGTGTGATTCTCCGTCAGCGACCGGCGGCGAATGCAAATTGGGGATCAGAAGGACAATAAGAGTTTAATCCATAGGTAAATTGGGAACCGGCTCAGAGAAGGACATACGTAAATTGGGGGACCAACTACCTCATCCCCTTCCAGGTAAAAGTGGAAAGTAACAATTTTTTCGTGAGCAGCATTTAAGTTGGCTACTTGTATTTGAAATACGTACTTTCAATACATTTTGTATTTGAAAAACTGAATTTTAGAGTTTTTAAAAAAATTTAAAAAAAAAATTAGAATACTCTAAATACATTTTTATAAAAAATTTTTAAAAAAAAAAGCATTTATTCGTTATAACACTAGTTTATGATCATCCGTGTCAGTTGAACGACTGTTTTCCTTTGCGGGATTCGTCAACTAGCGATTTTTGTCAGATGATTTTTTTTAAAAGTAGTTGTTTTAAAAGGAAAAATCGGTTGAGTTTGACATTTTTATATCATTTTATATTTGAAAGTGTTAATACCTATATGTATATTACTGTTATTTTTTAAAGGGTTACTACTTTTTTGTAATTGACAATTACAATATATTGTTGCAATAAAAATATTTATGACAAAATTACTATAGTTATTGTATTTTCTGAATTTAAAGTAATTTAAATACGTATGTATTCAGCAAAACAAAATCTAATACATTTTAAGTATGTATTAAAATACTTATTCACAAAGAAGTATTTTGGTGAAGTATTTAAACATTTTTTTTTTTAAAAATTAATTTGTTGAATGAATTGCGTCATTTTGTAGTAGTATATAGTACTAATTTACTCTTTATAGTACTAGTCTTTTCAAAGCTAGCTGCAATACGCCTTTGACAATTACTTGGGAAATGTATAAGGGTGTTATGGCTTGCCCAGATGTCCAGTGTATTTTACAAATGAAATTCCACTTATCTTGCCATTTTTATGTTCTTCCTCTTTCTCAGTTAACAAAATATAACACTGAACAAGGAATTTGGACACTCTTCTAGTGTTTTCTTTGCTTTTCATTTTGATATAGTCTGGAAGATTTTCAGTAAGGCTGGATTTTCAAAAAGCTGGATAGCAGCGCGGCAGCGGCCCCCTAACGTACTTACCTCCTCAATCAGTACTTTTCCTTGACTGAATTGATTTGGTCCCCAATTGACATTTAGAATTAGAAAGTAAGTTTCGCGAAAAAAGATGAAAGGATTATTTGGTTCCCAATTTACAACGGCCGCGACCGGTAGTTTCAGGTTAACCCCCGGATTTCTGAGCCCTTTCCTGCTTTGAGAACGGCCGTTGCCCTCAACGGCGACGCGGCGTCCCGTTCCCTGAACCCGGCTCCCCAATATTCCGGTCGGGAAGTGCATTTCTCACGGAAAAAACTCATTAAAACCTTTTCTTTTTGTATGTTTTATGAACCCAGGCATTAGTTAAAACACCAAGTTTTCGTCCTCCCAGACTGTGCTAAGCTTGAGAGGCCCGAAAAACCGGTCAATTTCTGATTATTATTATTTTTTTTTTCGTTTCTTTCTCTATAACTCTTTAACTTTAAGTCCTGTAGAAAAATGATTCAGTCCAATTTTGAAGAGGATAACATGTCCTATTACCTTTGTATGAGTCGCTTTTTTTAACCAATTACGAAGCATCGAGCTACAGCTTTTTAAAAAACGCTATTTGTATACAAAACAGTATTGTAGTAAAATAATAGTATTATATGTAATAATAATTATATTTATTATAGGTTGATTGTAATATTACAAACATTGTATTTTTTGCAGAAATTTGGAAGAAATGAAAAAATAGATGTTTTTGAAAAACTGTAACTTGCTTGGAATTGGTTAAAAAAAAAGTTTCATACAAAAGTTGCAGGAAATTTGATCTTCTTTAAAATTTAATTGACTCATTTTTCTGCAGGACTTAAGGATACAGAATTATAGAGAGAGAAAAACGAAAAACGTCAGAAAAATACCGTTTTTTCGGGCCTCCCGAGCTTAGCACAGGGTCTAGGAGGTCGAAAATTAAGGGGTTTTAAGTAGTACCCAGGTTCATAAACGTATCCAAAGAAAAAGGTGTTTGTGATTTTTTTCCAGGTACCCCCTTTTCAGTATCTGCTGATTGGACTACAAGTACCGCTAGTCGAGGAGAATGCCATGCTGGGAAGGACTTGCGCGTCTCCGCAGATGTGACATTGCTCGGTAGCCGGCCGACAATCGAAATAATGAATAAATTTAACCTGTCGGGCAATGCAGCCAAGCGTCGCGTCGCTGTGTTGCCATAATAAGTTGGAAGAGCATTTGAAGATGTAAACGAGATGTAAATCAATTCATTTTTGGTGCACTGATTTGCAAATGCTGAAGGGGGAAAAACTGTTTACCACTGAGTATAGTTCTTACACAGTAAATTACTTCCAGCATTCTGTTAACGTCTTGTCAAATACTAGCTATGAATTTCTGTAATTCGTGGTGTTTCTCCTAGATTTAACGTTCTATCTCAAAGGTGCAAGCCTTAGATTAGGTTCAAGAGGGGTCTGTATTCAGAGGACGAGAGGTCTGACGCCGAATTTAGACTGGATCATCATCATATTCATTTTAAAAATTTCGACCTTCTTATATTTTGAAGGCTTTTCAGATTCTTCTTCTTCTTCTTTTTCTTGGCAAACCTAATAGTTGAGGTCTCTGAGTAATAGCTTCTAGATTGGCAACTCGTGCTTTATCCACCAGCATGTAGTCACCGTAACACTCGTCAGTCACAGAATGATTATTTCATGATCAACACAAGATCCCCGAGCTGAGGTCCATTGACTTCGTCACCTCGATGCTCTTCAAATATCTTATCATATATTCACTTTTTGGAGAGCAATATGGAGAGGCGATAAAGGTTTCTGCACCTCAAAACAGAACGTAATACATCGTGTGCACGTGGGACGTGCATGACCTCGTTCTCCTACTAGTTACAAAATCCCTATAAACCATTATTCAAATCGTGACCGAAAACAAAATGCGCTTATTACTTTGGGTGAATATGCACATGTATCCGAAAGTTGCAGACAAATATATTGTGTTCATGATTTGTATGATACATATTAAAACTATTTAAGAAGTCTCCCTCTGAAAATCGACCATGACAATTTGTGAACATCACTACGAGAATATTTCATGAATAATTTTTGTTCGAAAATTATGAGTTTCGATACGACTCATCTAGAATATGACAACTTTCCTCGTGATTCATTTCTTAATTTTACCATTATACATTCTCTTCGCATATTTATGATGCTTGCAAACTAATACTAATCCACGTCATGTGAAGTGAGAAACAGTTACGATTGAAAGCAACCTGAGAAATTCACAGTCCATTACGAAAGAGAGAAGACTAAGTAATGGGGACAATCAGTACGTAGCTAATGTGTTTGAACTGTCAATTCCGTGAAGCATGCGTCATGTGACGACAGCTGGCTTTTATACACTTCAGACTTTGGACTTTTACCTGTTCGAAATTCCGCTTTCAGTGTCTACCTGGCGACGGACATCAGGGCCGGACTGGGATCAAAATAATACCTGCCAACAAGTTCAGCTCCAGACGGGGTGGGGGGATGGGTTAATTCCTCCCACTTCAAAATCAGAATGAACATGTTTTCAGTTAGAAATATTCTTCAAAAGTATAATTTTATACTTTTAACAATTAGGGTTAATTGGGGTAAATGAAAGCAATGTTTTCACTTCTGGAAATAATTCTAACTAGCTGAACCCCTGCGATTACATCGCCCAAAAGGAAGAACTAGAAAAGTTACGACAAAGTTGCATATGCACTACGGAAAACCAAAAACCGCAAAAATATTGATTCATGTCGTTCTTATTCTCTAAAACTCGTGAAATGAGGGAGGTTTACCAATTCGAGTAAATACAATCACCATTCTTTGTAAAAACAGAGTATTTTTCTGAAAATGTATAATTATCTAGATCTGTACATGTATGTTGTTGTATGTTATCCTGCTTTCCACTTCAACTTAAAAACATAATGCATCACATAATTATAATCACTAAAATGTTTTTGTGCAGGGACACGTGTGATATACAATTGCTCAACATATTTAGTTATATACACTCACTAACCTTTGCACTGGCAATAGCAATTCTTCGAACTTAAAACACTTGTATCCTCGCTTTGACAACTATAACCACATGGTGTACGGATATCCTTGTATTGAATTGTAATTGTATCGTAGCCAAGGGCGCCCAAAAGAGGTCTGTGTGTGTATGTGTGTGTGTGTGTGGGGGGGGGGAACTGGAGCAACTTGCCCCAGGCACCGCCTTAATTGAGGCTCCCAATTTTATTTTATCCAAAAGAAATAAATTATGTATTTAGTACTAATTCAAAATAACCGATTGAAATTATATCTGATGCGTGAAAAAACGAATTCTGTTATGTGTTTGGGGGAGAAACGTAAGCGAGTATACTTTTGTTGGAAATAAGGGGCCTCCGAGGATCTACTGCCCCGTTTTTCCTATGGGCGCCCCTTATTGTAGTTGGTCTTGAAAATAACATAATGAACAAACTGTGACAGAAAAGCTCTATTAATTTCACAGTTTTATTAAAAAAAGTAATGCTTGTACTATTCAACTAGTGAACAATAGCAAGCAATAACACTTCTGTGCAAATGGAGCCCACTTGCTTCATTTGAAGCAAAAATCACGAAATTTGGTTTAGTAGAAAACTCAAATTGCTTTCTAAACGAAAACCCTTAGAGTTTTTAATACAAAGATATTTTAATCTCTTAATAGTTTTTGATGTCCAAATTTTTGTATTAGTTAATCATTCCTTTCTCTTGGAGACTGTCTAGGAAGTATATATGAAACAAAAACTTAATTGTAAGAAAAAAAATGTTCTTCTATATCGTATTTACATTTCTTGCCATCCGATAAAAGTCTAAGCTCATTTTGGGACTTTCTCTCAGAATACGACATGAAACGAGGCAATCTCCAAACGTGCCTACCTAGAGACCACAAGACCGTAGCATATGGGAACGAGTTTTTCCTATATGGCGAGACGATGCAGAAAGAGAGGAAACGAGACTGATAACGTGAACTTATGAAACCTTTGAACTGAGAATCAGCACGGACTGTGATAAAGACGTATTCGTTTTATATTTCCAGATTAAAAAAAACATTTACACACTGTAAGAGTCATTTAAAATTAATTGTGAGTGAAATGTATTACATCAGTACACATTCACTACGTGCACTGCTTACCTTACGAAGGCCTACCCCAAGGACAGGCCTTATCGAAACTGAAAATTCCATATCGCATTCTCTAAGTCCCACTCGTTCACTCTTACAAAACCCTCTTACTATTACTCGTTCACTCATATACAAGCTCATGTACGTACTGCCTGAAAATGTAAGCCTATCGTATGAACCACTGCATTGTGTTTATATTTAAGAAATAAGGGATGTTAAGGGTTTTAATTTTTAAAACAACACTAAAAAACATCATAAATGCGATTGTAAAGTTTGTAACTAGCAGTTTAAACCATTAAAATGGAAAGAAACAACTGGAGCTACGGTGTAAGAGATCTTATATCATGAAGCAAGCCAAAGAGAAAGATTCACTTTCCAACTTGAAACGCAAGTCACGAGGACAACCGCGAACTCTTGCGTGTTTTTTTCCTTGAAATAATATTGTACTTTGTTCCCGCCAGCAAAAGATTATTCATCATGTTTAATGTTCATCGAAGCATCGTATGAGTCAAGATGATCTCGGGGGCAAGGACGCGGTCGCCAGATCGAGGTTCCCCTGTCAAAAGGTGTAATTAAAACGAACTTATTTACATCAGTCTCATGACAAACAATAGGATTCGCTTTACTCAATACTCACGTGCTTTCTACTGCGCTCTTTGACATAAGTGTGACGTTCTATACGCGTTTACGCAAAGTCACGACTCACCGCGGAAATACTTGTTTTAGTACTAATAATGAAATATTTACAAGCTTTCGTTTATGTCTTAGAGGGGATATTGTATTATTTTTAATAGAGAGTTCACAAGAGGAGGATCTAGACTTCGAATGTTGGGGGAAATGGAGCAGAAAATAATGTTGATCCGAATTATAATTTCTGGGCCCTGAATTTAGAATCTTTCTAAAAACTGAAAGCTGAAATTAGATTTCTTAACACACTATGGTAAATACGTTTGAAGTGTTTTTCGTGTCATTAGTCAACCGAAATGTATAACTTCGTATCGATTCAGAGATTTAGAAAGGAGAGAGACTGTTTGCTAGACATGATAGTGTTTTTCTCAACTTAAGACTATTGAGATCTTTGTACTTAAACTATTACCAAGGTGAAGCAGTGTAGGCAACATTGATTAATAAAATACCAGTGTGTGCTTGCAGTAAAAATGAGGGGGTTGGAATACTCTATCTCGCAGGTTTCGGACCGGTAGCGGTAGCTCAGTGCATCAACTGATGTCACTGCAGCGCCTCTGACCGGGAGGTCCTAGGTTCCCACTCCCCACGGCGGCAGGATTTTCGACACTAGCTTTTCAGCTAGGTCGAATTCAGTCGCTGTCTGTAGGAGAATTCTAGCGGCCAGCTGCTCTGATCGGTAGTTTTCCGTGGTTTCTCCGATCAACACCAGGCGAATGCCGGAGCAGTACCCTATCAAACGGGCCACGGACCGCGTGCGATCTGTCCTTCTCATTCATTGTCCTATCCTCTCCCATTACACACACACTTACACTAACATGCACTACACTACCACATATCCCGGGAGACCGGTCGGGAGCTTAGAGCTTGTCCCGGCTGGGGCGCTGGGGCTGGTGGGAGAGTCCTGGTTAGGGGGAAACCCCACTAGCCGACGGTAGTTCGGCGCCGGATCTCGCCATCCAGTGGGGGAAGATCACCGCCATCTCCCGAGAAAAAATATGCACTACACTAACGGGACTAATGGCCAGAACAGTTGACGCGCCCGGAAATATGAATAAATCAATCAACCCGCGGGTTTCGGGTGGACGATATCCAGATGTACTGGTTGGAATCATCCTGATGTGTATTTCCAGGATACTTCTGAAAATACGAGTATTTACAAGAGATTGGTAATTTGATATATATTTTTCTTAGGGTTATGGTAGTTTTATTATTATTATTATTATTATTATTATTATTATTATTATTATTATTATTATTTTTATTTCCTTAAGGGAATAATTATTCATGACTTAACATGTTAAACCGGGTGAGGTGGCACAGCATATCAACTAATGTCACTAGAGTACTTTTAACCGGGAGGGCCTAGGTTCAAGTCAGGAAGGTGGCATGATTTTCTACACTAGCTAGATAGCTAGGTCGAGTTCAGAAGCTGTCTGGAGGAGAATTCTAGCGGCCGGCTGCTCAGGTCGGTAGTTTTCCGTGGTTTCTCCGATGAATACTCGGCGAATGCCGGAGAAGTACCCTAACAAACGGATCACCCACCGCACGCGATTTTTATTTCCTCTTCCTTGTTCTATCTTCACCACCTTCACATACAAGCATTACACTATCGCACTTTTTAGGAGACCAGTTGGGAGCTTAGAGCTTGTCACGACTGGGGTGGTGCCCGCTAGTGGTAGATACCTGGTGGGGGAAAATCCTCGCAAGCAAGTGGGGGAAGATCACAGTCATCTTCGCGTCGAAAACATGCACTCACTTGCGGAATTAATGACCTTAGCAGATGACGATCGGAATCACTAATCAATCAAATATCAATGTCTTGTAATCAAGACCTTTCTCTGCTTCCATGGTTATGTTCTACCGTAAGACAGCAAGCAATTTTGGCGAATCGTCAACATTCTAACACAATATCCAATTCTTTCGTTACATATTTAGCACTCTATTCCGTATTTTACATATTTTGCTTTTTACCCAAACTATTTTTTATTCTAATAATTTTCTTCAATTTAATTAGATTTTTTTATGAAAAGCAGTATTTTCGAAGAAGAAGAAGAAGAAGAAGAAGAAGAAGAAGAAGAAGAAGAAGAAGAAGAAGAAGAAGAAGAAGAAGAAGAAGAAGAAGAAGAAGAAATAATCACTGTGTTTGTGTCTTCTGAAGGTAGACGACATGAACGGTCGGATGTTTTCAGTCATGTTCTCAGCACGCCTGCTTTATCTCAGTGGTGGAAGTAATTATCTTAGCGTCGGCGACTAAGATCATTTTCATCTTAGGTGTGAAAAGAATCATAGACGCCGTGTTTTGACACCTTTAACCTTAATTTCCGAGAAACTTTGGTGATCGCTGACATGTAACACTTCGATGAGAGTGCTGCACGCTGCAGTGAGTGTTTGATGGTCGTAGATATCGCTAGTTTGTACGATGGCTTCTATTGCTTCTAGTCTGGCTGCTGGCCAGCTAAAAAGCCGAACTAACGGGACAACTTTTGAAAAATGTCACTGTCGGATGAGAACATACATTTATACTCGATTTAGGGTAGTTTCGATGCGTTTTATGTTGGCTAAAGTTGTTGCCAACCGTCACACAAATACCCTGAATATATTACCTTCAAGTGGTAGGGACATTTTTTAAAATTTAAGTTTGCAATGAAACAATGACTACTTCCGTAGATACCGCCAACATTCAAAGCCATCCAAGTGAAATTGTGTTAGTTTACGAGTGTTGCTAAAGATTTGCATTTTGCGTTTTGGTGCTCTTCGTTCTTTGCGTTTTATCGTTCAATTTATTTATTTAGTAGTACAAGGCGTTTTTTAGTTTTATTTATTTTTTCCTTTTTTTTTAGTAATAATAATAAAGTTATTATTTGTTGTTAAGTGTCCCTTTGTTTTTGTTTTAAATTAATTATATTATATTTATTATTATTTTTCTGAATTCATTTTAATTATAACTGGAAAATAATGGTAAGCCTAAGAACATCTGGGTCTATACTTAATACTGAACCTTTGAAGATAACACGTTTTCAAAGACTGTCTCTGGTAACAATGGATAAGTTATTGAAAACTTACTTACACTAATGATGATTTTCATTATTTTTTTGAACTTACTTTTAAAAGCTAATGAATAATTGAACAGATAAATTAAATGGATGTATTTGCATTGATATTGACATAACTGGACTGTTAGGAACAATTCATTAGATCACTTAAAAACTACCATGTATATCACGTTAATTAACTTCAATAATTGTGGTATTTATTTGCGTTCAATAAAACTCATTACTAACACTTCAAAACGCGAAGGAACTGTTGACACACATCTCAAAAGCATTAATAACATAGAAGTATGACCGCAGATAACTTTTGAGGTTGTATTTTTCATTTGCACTTGACACTTTTTAACACTTCTTAAGCTCGCAATAGTTGATAATGATAATTCTTAATTAACTTAATAATTATTCACAGAGTTAATATTCGTTTATAGATGAACATCTCTTTTTAATTCTACCGAAAAACGAAACATGTATTATTGAACAGTGGACAAGACTCGAGACCGCGCGAGGATTGTGAATGAGACAACAAACAAAACAAAAGCCAGAGAGCCACTTGATCAGAGTTATAGTTTCATAAGTTGGCTATTTCGACAGGAAATATTTCAAGCTGCCATATTGCGAATTTAGTGCGGCCTGATACACGGCCTGGAGTTTCTAACAGAGAGTATAATAAAAAACTAAACTACTCCTCGATAACAATACGTTGATGAAACTTTTACAACGGACGGAAACGTTGTGTGATACAAAGTGTGCGTCAACTTATGCTCTCCAAAATGGTTTTTTATTTACTTTACATATTTATTACATATTCTTGCTGTTTATATTACATATTTATGTAGTACATATTTTGACGTTTCATGTTACATATTTTTCCGGTTTCTAGTAATAACGGCCTTCTTAACGAATTTCGGGACCCTGCACTATTTGAGTAGATGAGCCCAAACCTCTTCTCTTCCATATTTTTCATTTTTTTACTTTCTTGCACTTAAGAAGGTACTTCTTGAGAAGAGAAAGTTATAACTTATATACATACACAGCCGCTGACCTGCTCACAGACTGGGCCAGAGAACAAATTACAATCAATGCATCTAAATATCAAGCGATCATATTTTAGTGGAAAATAGCAGATCCAGCATAACCCCATTCAAATCAACGACGTGGACATCTCATGGAAACGAGAAGTGACTTATCTTGGACTGATTTTCGACCGTAAACAATTGTGGATCCGACACATCAAGGACAAGACTCAAAACACACATCGAACAATCACCGCCTTACTGCCCATCATGACAAACAAGAACGTGAAACACAGGACCAAACTTTTCCTATACCACACGTATATTAAGCCCATAGCTACATACGGCACTGAAACTTGGACCTCGACTTTCAAATCAAACTATTACTTTCTGACCAGACTGGAAAATAATCAGATTGATTTACAGACCCACACCAGACGACTGCTACCTCGACATTAAAACTCAGCATGACATTAAATCTCTTGCGACAGAAACTTACGAAAATTGACGGAAACGACAGCTTGACGCTATGAACAATATTTCCTTCTCTGCTTTTGTCGAACCTCATCGCCATAACATCAACCGAATCGTCCCACACAACAGGAAGCGCCACCCGCTTGACATATTCACCCTGCCCTCAATGTACCTCAATGTACATATAACAGAATTGAATGTATGTCATTATGTTATGCATTCAGAATTCTTTCTAATTCTTTCAGCCTTCATGCAGCTCTTTGCGTGTATTTTGCAAATGAACATTCCCGCCTGAGATTTGGCATAATATTCTGGGGAAGCTCATCCTTTAGTGCCCAGACATTTAGATTGCAAAAGAAAATTATCAAAATATTATCAATAATGAAAAAATGCCATCCTCGTGATCCCTGCAAGCCTCTTTTCATTGAGCTTGGAATCTTACCATTGCCTTGCCTATTTATTCACGAATCTGTAGTATTTGTCAAAACTGACTTACTTAACAGTGCGAACATATTTTCATGTAATACTGATATTTATAGTTACAACACTCGACGTAGAAATCATGTTAATCAAATGTCAGTATCAACAGCTCACTACAAGAAATCCACATACAATACATGTACGTTACTTTACAATGCATTGCCAGATGAAATTAAACAATTAAAATTGGTACACAAATTTTAGTTAAAAGTAAAATCTTTTCTGCTGCAAAACTGTTTCTGTACAATTGACTATACTGATCGTCAAAAAGAAAAATAATGTTTACTTAAACAAAACAATGTTATACTGAATTAGTTTATATTTGCATTGTATAATTTTTAAAAAAGACTTAAATGCCTGTGACAAGCAATGTACTTCAGCTTCTGGGTCAATGACCCCCATCTCGATCAGGTTTTTGTCCAGTTTCCCTGATCCATTGAGCACATGCTGAGATGGCCCTTTGATTTGCTTTTGGACATAAATGTAGCTTCACTATGCGCATGTTTTGTTGAGCTTTCCTTTTGCTTGTAGTGGTAGTAGAGCTTAGGGTGAGTTTCTATTTTGTTTGCAATAGAGAAAAATCAAATCTGTTTGTTTGTTTACCGTTACAAATAAGTTTTGTATAATTCGGGAACGAAAATATCTAGTTTTTGAAATGTTTATCTCTCTTATTTAAATTTATTATTGTTATTGTTGTTGTTATTATTATTATTATTATTATTATCATTATTGTTATTATCATTATCATTATTATTATTATTATTATTATTATTTCATCTTTCAACTATTAATAGTTAAATTGTTGGGAAGGGATTCTGAAACTCAAGAAAGCATGCACAGATGATTATCTCTCCCATACGTCACACAGTTTTTTACTGTTTTTGACTAAATAAATAAATAAATACCTCCACTTTCTCTCACCATATAACTACGAGACCGTAGGACCAGGCACCCAGACAATGAGCACTTACATATGTGACTTTATAATGCTTCTTAAATGACCAACCACTCTGCTAAATGACTTAGGTACCCTAAAATTCAGAAATGTTTCCTTTCTCCAACAATCATCACATACCATATACAGTATTATCAATACCTTAATAAAACAACCACTCGTGACACAGTACCTTCAAATAAAATGTTTCCAGCCCCAAAACTCACCCTCATTAAAACAACCTGTGATCCCCTCCTACTCCTTAAGAAACTTATTTTCCCCCACAATGCCATCCCTTTAACAAAATAACTGGTCTATATCCTAGACCTAACAAATTAACCTGTCTTCTCATGTCCAAAGCATCACCCATCCAATCACACTTCCCATACACCATTTTCTCCAATCACCAGTTCATCTGGGGGATGGAGAGATAGTAAAGATTGTTTTCTCCACCATGTTTACATCATGCATATGCTGAGGAGTACAGTTTTGTACATGCAGCACTACTAAACATACACATACACTGAGAGGATATTAAATATGTTTTGAAGCTGCAAAGCTTGTATAAGAACATATTGAACAGTTCTTAGTTTTGAAGACAGTATTGTGGTCTAGCTCTCAAAAACTGCCCCAAACTTTGTAAATTTTCCAGTTCAAAACCCTTACATAAATGCCCCTGATAGCAAATGAGCTCTTCTCAGTGCTTGTACCTTAGTTCTGGGAGTAGGAAGCCTGTTCCTCAATTTTGCACACAGATCTCACAGCCATCAGGGCAAGGGATTGAGGGAGAATTAGGATAGGTACAGAGGTGATACTGAGAATACCAGTAATGTCACAAGCACAATTGAAAACCTCCATGATTTACAATGCCATCAGCTGGCCAATACAACCATCTACAAGTACCTGAAATTGGAGCACATTAACTGCAATGAAGCCCTTAGAGTAATAAATAGGGATAGGATTTTTAATGCCCCAAAAAATCTTGAAAAATGCTTTTAAAATTATGCGTTTATGACCTAAAAATTCTGAAATATGCACTTTAATACACAATTAAAATTAACAATATTTAATTTCCTCTATAAAACTTACTTGATAAAATTCAGGAGAAGCATGCTTGGAATGAAAGATATGTTTCTGTGAAAACATGATATAATCTACCGTACTTCATGAGAGAAATTTGCTCCCTAGTATTTATTTATTTATTTTACATCAGTAAACAGTTAAAATTGTGTATGACGTGCTATGGGGAGAAGTGAATTCTGTGCACCTAGTAATAAGAATGTGTTCCTGTGTCCCTAGTAATAAGAATATCATGGAGCTAAGAAAATCAGTGCTGCTATGTACCTGCTTTAAGGTTAATACAAGGTCATCCCTGCTGATATACTTTTATTTTTTATTTACAAAGAATATTTTTTATCATACAAATGATAATAGGAATGAGACACCTATTTTAGAGTGGATATTTTAAATTCTTATCACATGAAGAAATTCTTGAATGACTTTACTACCCAAAGCTCTTGAAGTTCCACTCCAAATATTTAAAAATGATTATCTGTTTAACGATATTTTGCATCTATTGATTCTTTTCTGTTCATGGCTAAGACTTTGTTTTTAAGATAAACATTTTGAGTTTATACTTTAGAAATTCAAATTGTTTAAAGCCTATTGTGTGATTGGTTGATGACAATTTACTATAGTTTATGGCACCAATAAGCAGGGGCACTCACACCAATACATAAACAGAACTCATTGTTCAATCCAACAGAAATAATGAATTATGGTTAATTTGAATTAGAAATAAATATATTTTTTTATCTTCTGAACAAAACTCGGGGTCCCAATGAAGTTGTAGCTTGGAGTAAGTTACCCTAGCTGCCCCACCCCTTCCGCCTTCCCTTTCTGAATGCCCTGACAATATTTAATTATTTTATTGGTGTAGTGATTTTTTAAGATATTTTCTAATACAGGTGTATCATCAGAAAATAGGAGTGTTATGAGTTAACTTATTTTAATACATCTTGCCTTTTAGAAATAAAAGAAATGGTTCAAAAAAAATTTAACAGTGGGTGACAATGGATACTTTTGTTATATTGTTTGATTTATTAAAATACTTTCACTTCTGTTCTCTTTTTCAATTTTTATATTTACTCCCAAACCAAATTACACACACTGAAATTCTCCAGTCCTTCCTTAAGTAAAAGACAAGAGGAAGAAGAAACAATAAAAAGAGTTCATCAAGAAAGACAGAAAGATGCCAAAAGAAAATGCTATTTCGTTTAATCTGGAAATGCAGTATTATTTGTAAATTATTCCTTTATGATGAAATTTAATTGGTTCTTCAGTTTTTCAACATTGTTATTATTCATTAACAGTGTCAGAGATAGACAGTTTTTGGCCCAGGGCAATGCTGAAACATACAACATAAAACCCCGAAAAATTATAACTGTTAAAGATGCATCAAGAAACTATGAGTAATTTTATTTCAACAAATAACAAAAATTAAAATGTTTAAGCCAGAAAAAGTTTTTGGAAATATATTTTTGAAAATAGTTTTAAGTAAAAGTATTTAGTGATCAAATAATGCAATTTCCTCAGTGGGCTAACAATGCTAAAAAATTGTTGTGGTCAGTTAGTGTTCAATAAAGTCACTTTTTAAATACATGAAATAATAAATATGAATTTCAGAAGAACCTATTTTAATGTTAGCGTCATTTTATTGTTATTTTCATTAGATTTATATTAGAGTCCTGCCTCATAAGAAATGACTACAATTAACTATTTAAGGTAAAAAATTAATTGAAAATTAATTATGAAATATCAGACTTACTGTAGAGGAACTTAAATTATGATAAAGATTTTCTCAAGTCCTAATTTCTTTTTTAATTTTTTAACCTTCCTAATACCATGGGGCCTCTGGTGACCCCACAACATGTTTCTCTAATAATTTTTCCCGTTTCCAATACTTAAAAAAATCTAAAAAAATTGACTTTCCTCGATTCATTTCCTACACATAGATTGGGTATGCAAATATTTTACATTATTGTTACTTTCATTGTTATTCATACCAGTGGGGTCTTATGTGACCCCAACATCTAATTCTTGTGAAAATGATGGCTTGTTTTCTTCTGTTGCTATAGTAAATGTTGACAACTCTTTTGTAACATCCATAGGTTGGAATCAATTGAAATTATTGTCTTTTATTTTGGATATACTAGTTGGGAAACATTGTTTTGAAATTACCATTACTGATATGGAACTTTCTAATGGCAAGATATATCACATTTTACTTGAGGAAGCTGGTTCTTCAGGAGATACTGTTCACAAGATTCGTGACATACTTCAATTAGATATGTCAGAGAGTGATGGAGAAATATATTCAATTGAAACTACTGAGATTGAATCAGACGACTGTGATCAATGTAGTGAAATATTATAGGAAGAACATTAGATACTGGCTTTTACAGGTATGGATTGCATTTATTCCAAAATTGTATGCATTTCTTCCAATGTATTGTGAGAAATATTGAAGTTTTGTTTATCATGTACTCATCCAAAAAATTAGGAAGAAATATGATGTAAGGATGTGCCAAGGGAATTGTGTGAAAGAGAACGAAAATTTAACATTGGATGAGAAAGTCATAATATGTAACACATGATATGCAAAGAAAAATGTGGGTACAGAGTCAGCCTTCCACTTATTTTCAAAACAAAATATAATTGATGAAATTTTGAAGTGGACCAACAAGGAAGGAACTTTTGGGTATGGTTCAAAATGGACAAAGCTGAATGCTACTTAATTGAAATGCTTTCTAGGCATTTTGATTCTAGTTGGTGCATACAAATCCCACAATAAAGCAAAGCAAACCAACCTCATGAAATCAAGGAAAGAGGGTTGTTTAAGATGTGGTGAAATGTTTTCAAAAAAGTGGGAGGAATGTAACAACTGACAATGTCTTCACTAGCCTAATATAAACTTAGCAAGAGATCTTCAAAAAACAGATGTTACAATGCTAGGAACTATAAGAAAAAGAGTGTTACTACCAGAGGTTTTCACTTCTCCACAGGACAGAAAACATCTTTCATCTTTTTTCCGGAACGAATGAGTAGAAGATGACCAATGATTCTCTTCTATAATATTATTGACATTAGTGCATTGAATGCATTCATGATTTGCATTGCATTTCACTCCAAACTAGAGAGAAAAGATCAACTACAAGAGATGAGTATTCTTAGTAGAATTAAGAAAACATCTAGTACTTTCTAGTTTATTGCACTGAGTACTACTGGGGTCTCCAATGACCCCAGTGGTACTCAGTGCAATAAAATAATCTGTGGTATTATGAGGGTTAATATTTTTCCCAGTCCCATCACCTATTAATTTCCAAGGTCCCAGGTGACATTATTAAAAGATAATGTGTTAGCTTTAAAGGCAAAAATATGCATTATATATCACTCAGTCTGCCCATGCCTTGTGCTGGCACTATTCCTTAATTGATTATGTCATCTTCAGTATTGAGTTTTGCTTTTCATTCAGTTTTTCTCTTTCCAATCTAAAAAGTTTTATCTAACATGAGGTTAATACTTTTACTAAATACTTTTAAACATTATGTACTTTAATGCTAAAATACAGAAATATGCTTTACAATGTTCTTTTTGGATATGGGAAGATTAATTTTGATATTAAACTGTGATCCAGTTTTACATAAGATATGTTAGTTTTAGAGACATAAGTGTGCATTATATAGACATAAATGTTCTTCCATTGAATGCGATAATTGATTTTCTAATTATTGGTGTGTGAAATACAGTTTCTATACACTATGAAAATTATGAATTACATTTTAAATTAAATTCAGAAATATCTGATATTAATGTCAGTTTTAATAAAAAGTATTTTATAAAGGATAAATATATAGATATACAAGTAAGGACTAATGAAATGATTTTATTACCATTACAAATATTTGACAAAGGAAGGTCTCTCCTCTCAACACATCAGTCTTATGACATTTTCTGTTTTGTAAACTTTTGTGTAAACTGCAGGGAGCAGGGCTGGGATGCAGGGAGTGCAGTACCTAGGTAATGAAGATGCATAAAGCAGGATATTTGAATAAAGAAAAAAATGCAAATAGGGACAAATTACAAAAACCTAAGTTGATCTTCATCTGCTATCTTATCAAGTACCAGCCCTGGAATACTTTGGATAAGCAAATTGAAATTACTTTTTACAAATTCACAAGTATATTACATAGTCTACATTGTTTTTAAATTACTGAGACAGGCCAGAATAAAAAGAATATATAAAAAAATTTTGTTACATTACATAAGGTATGTGTTTACCATAAAGTTTCCAATTTATAAAAATATGTGTAACTTGATTCTAGTTATAAGTATATGTGTATATAAAATAAACAATTACTTTATTTGAAAATGTGACTGTAACAAATGTTTCAAAGTATGATATATTCTACATTAAATATAAGATGATCTAATGACCTCAATAAAATTTAAGAACTGAATAAATCAGATGAATCAGTCAATTTTATCCAGATGGTTTTGTACTTGTAAATTTGTGCCGTTCTGTATTTTTGGTGACGGTTTTGCTGGTCTCTTTGGAGGCTTTGAGGATGCTTTTGATGTATTGCCCGCCAGCTGTGTAACACGCTCCTGAAACATGGTAATTTTAGTTTAAGTTTCCCATATTAATTTATTGACCTATTGTGCTGTGTGAACTTGAAGACAGAAAAAAACACCATTTTAAGGAAAAAGATGATACACTGAGATACAACAGATATTCATAAATATTTAACATCAAGGGTCAATTTTCCATTGCATTATGATTTCAGCACGACTTCATGCACTCATCAAAAGTTTTGATGTGTGCATGAAGAGGTGATTTGATGAGTACATCTAATTGCATCTTCAATATTCAAATATCTTTTAATAAATAAATACAGTTGAAAAATAATCAGGAAAATGTATAACTTCTTCTTTCTTCCTTATTGAAATTATCTATGATAAATAAAGAAAACAATAATTTCCTTTTTCCAGGATATATAGCTTGTTTGCAAACTTCATTTTCATTTCAACATAGTTTTCTTAAACTTGTAGATAATATATGTAACAACATGTTTGTATTATTTTTTAAAATATATTTTGAAATATGTTTTGATAATTTTCTTAGGCTTACTTTTTGAAATTTTCATATTAATAGCAATAATATACTTTGTATCTCAACCTACCAAATATTAAAATAAAACTGTTAAATGTTTATGAAAGTTGCTGTAAACCTAACTGTACAATTGACATGAATTCATGAATTTGAAATGGCTACTTCAAACTCTTCCATTATTAATTGAATCAGTTACTCCTTCGTGCCCTTTCATGCAGATTGCTAAAAAAGTATTTTCCAAATAATTTATGTAGTATTAGAGAGCAGAATTGTATGAAATCAATTAATTTATTTCTTTATATAATCATTTCCAGTTTTTTAGTACAATTTTCCAAATGTAATAATTAAATACAAAAATAGATTTTGTTCATACATATTGCATATTTCAACACAGTTTAATGAGATCTTCTCACAAAATATTCACAAAACTCTTCGTTGCGACAGATTTCATCCTTAACTTACCCCTACCCTTCACGACATGACCATGATGTTAGAAATCCTGGTAATCATCCTGAAACCAGATTAGCAGAGGGACATAAATAGCACCTTGAACAATGATTTTAAGAACACTTGTGCAAACCGTCCTTTCTGAATTTGTGGGAGATCACATGGCTAAGCTGAAATTCAATTTTGAACATAATTCACTTTTCAAAATTTGCTGTGCTGGTTTTAGATTGTTAGTGAAAAAGCTTCTTTCATACATTAGGAAAGAAAAAGAAAACAAAAAGCAATATCTGGCACCTACTTGTTATATATCAAACATCAATCAAGATGTAATGACATGCATGATCTATCATATATACAGTTCTGCTCCCTAGGTAAAATATGTAACAAAATGTGGTATTATTGAGACATGCAATCATCTTTTTGTATTAGTTACTAAAAATGAACAAATGACTTCATGTTAAAATTTGATGAATTAAATCAATGTATGACAACAAAAGAATTAAAGTATGTATGTTAAAATTGCGATAATAAGTGAGTCCAAAATCACACTCCAAAGTTTGAAAATGTTAGTTTTTGAATTTGCCAAATTGTTCTCAAGCGCTTACTATAATTTGGTTGCTGTATGAGTTGATCTCATCAAGTAGAGCTTGAATCTTGGCAACTTGTTCTTTGGCCTGAGATATGATGATATATTTGGCATCCTCAAAGTGGACAGCCTAATGCAAATAAGACAAATAAAATTCAAATACTTTTCATTTACAGTTGTTTATCCTAAAAAGCAGCATTCTTCTTTTGGTTGCAACTCATTCAAAATGTAGCTGTAGCAATGACAACGAAATTTATATCATACAGTCTTTTAAAATAATTTATAAATTACATAACCTGTCACCAAAAACAAATCCCAGTGAAGTTTTTATGAAAATCAATTATGGTTTCTGTAAGCAATTGAATGGCGCTTTCCACTTAACTAAAAGTAATAGAAGAATAAGTATATTGTACAATTAAATTAAATGATTTGAACTACATTATATTACTATAGTTTAAATTTTACCAAATTACTAATTGAATATTCCTTTCCTCAAATTACTAATTGGAAATTCCTTTAAAATAATGGTCAGAACATCCATGCACATTTCTTATTCAAAATTTATTCTTAATTTATTATATTTTTCTTTGTTTAGAAATTGATAATTTAGTACTTATACAGAAAATCCTGGAAAATCTAAAGAATCTATGAAGGAATTACAATTTGGTGCACTAATGAAAGTATCCAAAAATAATGGTTTGTTTCTAATATTTTGAAGTAATTTGAAAAAATGAAATAAATGTATTCATAATTTCCACATAATTAAATTGTAACATTTTTAATTTTTTAAATAATAATAATAATAATAATAATAATAATAATAATGATAACAACAACAACAACAACAACAACAACAACAACATACTTCATAGCTACATAGTAGAAGCAAAAGGAAATAAAAAGGTAGCCTTTTTATTCCTTCTGAAACGTATCAAACAATTATTTGAATACATTAAGATATAGATTAAGTTTTAAGAAAATTACCTTTAATACGGTATCCGTTAGTTGATTACAATACAAGATGAGAGTGTGCATTTTAATGGAGAGAGTTTCAGGGAGATTGGTGATGCCTTGTTGAGTATAATTGATGAGATGTACAACTCTGCGAGCACTTTCTCTTGTTATCATCACAGTCATCTCTTCCAAGTTAGCAGGTGGAGTTTGGTTTTCAGGTTCATCTTTACTTAACTGTGCCCAAAGGTCTTTAGCCATTGCAAAAACAGCTTTTGGGTCACGAGCCAACTAAAACAAAAAAATTGTTGGTAAATTTCTACGATATTAAACTTTTATTGAGACGAATAAAAGACCATTTTGTTTAAGCACTTCAAAGCTCAGCAAATCCAAATGCATAAAATACTCATTAGAATAATGTGAAAGTACACTTACCAGCTCTGCAATGTTGAGTAGGTTCTGCAACAAATCCTCGCCACCTTGTTTGAAGGCTTGAGCTTCATACAAGGTGCGCTGGGTCAATCTTCTTTGCAGCTTCCGAGAAAAGATTTCTACATGTTGAATTGTCTGGGCTGCTCTACTATTTCCCAAATTATTTATTCCTGAAAATTCATATATATATAATGCAATGTAATACAGTAAGTTTTACAAAAATATATTTATATTTCATTACTTGTTAAATTATATAATACAAATAACTTAATAAAAATAATATAATATTATTAAAATCATAGATATTTATTTTGATCATTTCATTTAACCTTTAATAGCTGCTTCTTCTTTCCCAGATGCTGGCAAGTATTTCTCAACATATTTGTCAGCCAAATCCAAGGCATTGTCAATCTGACTGGCTGCAAATTCTGTGTATTTGCTTTCTAAAACATGGTTTGCTTGATCTAGTCCAAATTGTTTAACTGAATCAGCACGTTTCAGAACTGGCTGGACAATTGAATTGCTCACATACTCCTTTCCACTTACAAGGATCTGCCAACACAAAAATTTTTTCTCACAATTCACTAAGTCAAAAGTACTCTTCAATCAAGAAACTTTTTAAACAATAAGTGATGTTGGGGACTTAGAAAAACTGGAAGCATAGCAAGGGAAAATGTCAGATTTTGCACATCGGCTTAAGGTAAATCGAAAGTAAACTCAATTAAGACAGAGATTAAAGTCTCAGAATGTTTCTATACTTATTAGGGGGTGTATTCTGTATTTTAGAATTAGAATTTCAAAATACAAAAGTAACTATTGCTTTAGTTTCATTATTTTAAAATTTCAGTTCTAATTCACTGTCTTGTTTTAATCTGATTCTGTTGTTCAAAAGACATAACAAATCAGTGGCATAGATTTTGGGGAGAAGGGAGAGTCCCCCCCCCCTCTGAAATTTTTTAATTACTTTTGTGTAGTAACAATAGCTGTGACTTTGTTGACAATTGTGTTGTAGAACAATAGCAATGGTCAGACTTAATTCGTGCAAACCACTTTTCAAATCACTTCAAATTCTTTAATTACAAAGTCTGAATATACACCAACAATTATGTTTGTTAAAAGAGAACTCCTAAATGTGAAAATAATACAGTGAAAACTACGTTATGCAACCAATGCTGGTACCAAGAAAGAATTGGTTTTAGAGGGGTAGTCGCTTACTAGGAAGAGGTCGCTTACTTAGATGAAATCTAATTTTTTGAAATAGAAGTAAAATAATATAAAAACTAAACATTAGATGTTTCGGAAAGTACCTTTACATTTTTTTTTTTTTAAGATTTTTAGACTTATAGAAATGATTTTTAGAGTTTTTGACTTCTGACATTGATATTCTAGAATCTCCCCACCCTCCAATTTCCTCAAGAATGAAGCCATGGCACACTCATGCAAATCCTTTTAACAGTGCCACCAACTTTAATATTAGCCACTGGAAATTTAGTGTTCAAATTGAAATAGTGAGCATCTATTTATATATTTGATGTCTCATAATCTATAAACTATTTCTGATGCTAAACAGTTAGAGTGAAGACTCATTGTTGAAGAGATGTGGGGAGATCACAAAAGAAATGGATAGATCATGAACACTTGGAGGACTAAAACACCCACTAATACTGCGATTGGCAACATGACTAGCAATCAGCAGTAGATGTTGCTGTTGATGATGCTGATGACAATGATAATGATGATGATAATGAAAGATCTAATTACAATGACTGCAATGATTTGAAACAATGAATAAAAAAGAATAATTTAACTAAAAAATTGTTGAGAATCGAAAAAATGAAATGAGTTGAAATTTCAAACAGAGTGGGTGTAGATTTTTTTTACTGGCAATCCCCAAAAAGTAAACTTACCAATTCTGGAGGCAGTGTTACCACTGGAACTCTTTCTTCTACTAAATCCAAACTCTTGCAAACAATTGTATCCACAAGAGCTAAAGGTTTCTCAAAAACATTAACAATAGGAATAGTTTTCTCCACTGCTGCTTGTACAGTTGATTCTGCTGTTCCCAAACTCCAAGCTACAAGTGAATTTGATCCCTGTAAAATATGATTAATTTATATTACAAAACTAAATTAAATAATGTGAGTGGGTTGAGGGTGTTTATGTCTCTGAACCAGTGGTGAATCTTGAACGTTATTTTAAGTATACCACACCTTATGGAAGCTACCTATGCCATAGCTTTACTACACTTTTACCTGCTAAAAAGAAGACACAGTCAGCAAAAACATTTGTTCAATTTAAGGGTACCTGTTAACCATTTGAGTATGGAAAAATTAGAAGTACAGAAGTGTCTGGTGTACTCTTGCTTCCCCTCTTGATATTTTGCAGAAAACCCTGGAAGTTCTGGTGTGGGCCTACCATTGGCTTTTATTTTGAGCTTTTCTGAAAACCCAATACTATGAAATTCAGTCCTGAATAATTTTTCTATAACACAACCACATGACCCTCTAGCTTCTGGATTGTTAATGCACGCCATTTTCACAAAATCTTGAGAGAAGTGAAACTTACGATCGACCTGCGTAGGGCAGTTCACCGCAATATCTTACAATGCCTACAGACCGATCAGACATGCATCCTCCCCTCTCCCCACCCTTAAACATGGGGAGCTGAAGGTTATCGCAGTTGGCGTGCGGTGCCTCCCCTGCACCAGTGAATTCTCAGGGCAGTATTAAGAGCTATTCGTAACTTCTCCCTCTTGTGTACTGTATAATGCAGAAACTTGCGGAACTGACTGGCTCCTGGTAACAAAATAGTGTTATTTTTTTTGCATCTGTTATCTGTCCTCTTTATATCAAAATATGTTGATTATGAAATTGTTTGGATATAAAAAAGATTGTATTATTAAAAACAGATAGCACCAATATGAGCTTAATGTAACATTTAAATTTCCTAAGTTCAAACACTCTAGTATTATTATTTATTCTGTCATTAAATCAACTGACTCTGGGCCAGATAATTTTATTAAGGGACCAAACTATGGAACCCCCAATAATATAGAAATGTTGAACATGAATGTATGGGAAATTAATTGCAATGTTTTCGATTTACAAAGTTAATTTGAAAATATTTGTATATTGCATTATGAACTAATATAAAATTTTGTTTAAAAATAACTAACAGGAGCCAAGAGCTTGCTTAAACTGTTTATGCTGATATACTTCTGTTGATTATTTTAGTACAAGTATGAAGAGTATTCCTATGGAGAATATTCCTTCACTACCATCCATTTCCATTGTACAAAACACAAGAAAAACTACAAAAGCAAGGAATGAAAATGTCTACCAAAAGTAGAGTCAGTTGTGGATTTGTGTAATTTGCCATCCAAGACAAATATATTCCCCCCGGTTAACTTAAAGAACATTGATTTTAATGTTACAAGGTATAAAATAAGTAATTATAATTACGAATAAATTCTATTGTAGTTTATTTTTAAAACGGTATTAATCCTACATTAATAATGTATTATTATGTAACATTATAATTGCTTCTGTCTGCCTCTTGTTAACTTATAGGTTTGCAATTTTGTTGATAATATCACAATCTAGTTGAAGTAAAATATCTTTTCCTATGCTAAAATGGAAAGTGAATTTAATCTATGTTTGCCCATTGTTGATTTCAAGTAGTTTTTTGACCCGCTTCAAAACCGAAAATGCAAAATTTGAAACAGGTGCACGCACACATATATGTACGTAAGGTGATATCAACATTTAGAAATAATGCATAGAGGTCCATTCTTTGAAGAAACTGGAGCAAATCTTGTGTCAAGTATTTTTTTCTTTTTTTCTTCAAAGCTTTAACATCATTATAAAAAGTGAAAAATCATACATAAAAATATATCATTTTTAAATTTAATTAAACATTCAATATACATCATTATTTTAAAAATGTTGCCCTGAAAATTTGCCAATTCTCTGAATCTTGCCACCATATGCATGTGTCTACCGTTGCCTATTCATAAATCTGCCAGTGGGTGGAATAGTAAATTTCATATATGATTGAACATTGCTATCCAAAAGCAAAACTCTGGAAATACTGACTATCATATAGGTAAGTCACATTATAAATTATGTAAGTTTATGATGAGCATTTGTTATGGATCTATAAATTAGTATTTTCCATTTTATGCCAGAATTGTCAAGAGGTATAATTCCTATTTTACCTTAATTTTATTGTAGATTCCAGAAGCATATTGCCATCCAGTTTCAACAACTGGGATCTGAGAAATTCTTGCCACAGAGCGCAGCTGGGGAAACCCCTTCTTTGTTTCTGTATTTTGGTTCATTCTTTCATTAAATAACATCTGGAAAAAATAAACATTCTTATTTACTTGATATCTAATAACATAATTAATACCTTCAATATTATCAAGTTTGTTGCTGGTTGATTAATATTTGAATACAATAAATTCAATACATTAATTACCCTTTTTTACACAAAACAAAATTGTTATGCTTGTATGAAATATTTAAGTGTGTTTCTTCACTTATTATTTAAAGTGTGTTACTTTACACCACTAAGATAAAATGTTTCATTTTGTTTCTAAAATCTTTAACCAACTTCTTTTGCCCTTTGTTGAAGAACTTTCACCCTGAATCTTACACATCATATTTATTACTAATGTCTTACATGAGAGCTGTATCTATTAATTGTCAGGTCATTTCTTTCTATAAATGAAATTACAGTAAAGCATCATTAGCATAAACTTGCTTAAAATGAATTTTGCCGTAACATGAACAAAACTTGGGTCCCAGCAAGGGATTACAGTAATATGGTCATTAATAATAATTGGAGAACATTAATTTTTATAACAATAACTCCAATTATTTCAGTCCCTAGGAATTCATGTTAATGAGGGTTTACTGTATAAAATAAAACCTTTAGTACTATTTATTTATATTTTGACCAGAAGTTTACATCCAGACACAATCAGCAACAAAGTAAAGATTTTTTCTAGTAATTTTCAGTAAATTTTTTTTAATGGAATCATGTTAATTATAAAATAAATAATTGTCTTGCACTGTTGTGGTTAATAATACAATAAAGGTGCTATTAATACTGCATTTACTATCTACCAACATCTTCAAAATTAACATACCTCTGCAACAATATCAATGTTGTCCATAACATACGTGTTAAAGTGCCAAACTACAAATAAAAAAACACATCACTTATCCACAAGTCTTGGTATTCAAACACACTCTAGAAAGATCAAACAGAAACTGAGCTGGACAAATCTCACTGTCTCTGATCAATTTTAGTTTTTGTCTTATTGCATTAGTCAACTGATATCGTCGTGAGTTATTAATACAGATGTTGTCACAAGCAACTATCAGGGCAAATTCCAGAGAGAAAAAAGGTTCTTGAGTGTTATAATACGAATGATTCAAACCCCACTTTTTTGTTCAATATCTATTACATGTGACCGAGTACAATTGTTCACTTTTTTGTTCATGCATTCTATTTTAGTATATTTTTCATTGAGAATATATGAGAGATTTAAACAAAGTATTGCATTACAAATATAAGAATCTTTTGACCCAGGTGAAAGCCCCAAAACACAGAATCCAACTGTTATGGTCCAAAGTGATATGGTGACATGATAGTCAATTTTTATACAATATCTCTGAACATGGTCTTACTCATTACATATTTTCAAATATTTATTACCTACAAGATGTTATTGAAATATCTGATTCTTTGAAATATTCAATTTTAATTATATTTAAAATATTCATGCAAAATTTGGAATTGCTACATGTATTCCAGAGTTTGTGTAGAACAAACATACATATACATGTAAATACATCCAGTTTTTTAACCATAAAGGTAGCACACTGTAATTAAAAACATTGTTTAAATAATACATACAATTTTACCAAATTTTGGTTACATTGGATATCAACCTCTGTTAAAAATGCTGAACATTATAGGGAATGTTTTTATTAAAATTGAATTTTTTTTTGATTGATTGTTCAAGTTAAATGTAATATTTCTCGAAGTGTGATAATAATAATTAATATAAAAAAATATTAACTTCATATTTAAAGAGACGACTGACAATTAGTTAAAAAAAATTGAGAGAGAGTCTTCCACTCAAATGGCAGAGGGATCTGAAATTCATGAAGATGTCCCTAAGAATATTTACAACACATTTGAATAAACAAAAGTGTTGTATTTTATAATGCATCATTTATGCATGAACGTTTATGCAATAAACATTTTGTTTGATCAAGACACAAGACACATTTATCCCTGAAATTTTCTTTATGAATGAATACAAATACTAGAAAGAAACAAGTAAAGGAAAAAATAATGTGGGTTGATATTGTGACTTCAAAATAAAGAAGAGAGATAAAGAGCATGATAATGCTTCATGAGATGAAGTTGTTAATTTGATAAGGGATAAATAAATGTACAATTCAACTTCAGTCATGTGCATTTCATGAAATGATGACACAAAAACATTGATGAATTTCTGAAGAAAATAATTTGAAATTCAGATATATTATGTCAAGAAAAGTGGTTTTGATGTTGAACAGCAAAAAAAAAAACATTTTCTTATTAATAGTAAAATGAAAATTATTAAATGTCTTAAAACAATGACAATCTGCCTGATAGTGGTTAAAACATTTAAATCAAATTATGCATTAAATAAAACATTGACTATCAGTATTGCAGTAGCAAGGAACTACTAGAATGTTGACATACCAGGTTGCTGACCAACAGCAATAAGTTGAAAGTAAACAGGAATCTTAAAAAACAATTAAATATTTGACATTCATTTAATATAATTTTGCTTTTAAGTACAAATTCAAAACTTGATTTATGATTATATTCATTGACATATTTGCTTTTGAACAGAAAATATGTGTTTCAAACATTTGGTTTATAGTTACAATGATAGGATTGGCAAAGAATAAGATGTAATATTTATGAATTGACAATTGTTTTTTTATTATTCTTAGTTAAGCCAAGGATAAAAATGACTCACTAATTGTGATGTCAATAGACCTATTACTAATGAGTAAATCACTAATTATTTAGAATGAATTATTTGTCAATTAACTAACAAATTATTAAAAAGTTTCCATCCAACATGAAATAAAGGAAGTCATCTCCATCAACTTAAGTTGATGGAGATGACTTCCGCTATTTCTTCATATAATTACGTCAACAATACCACATCGGAATTCCCACAAATACACCCAACAGAATATTGAAACGATTAGGATGATTTAATTGAACTTAACGTTATTTAATTAAAAATTATTACAAAAATTGGTTCGAAATGCAGTGCTTCGTTTTGTTCAAAAATGTCCAAGTGGTCCTCGCACTGACAGAACCCGAGAATAGCAGTGCCGAGACAGGCTTTTTCGGAGTCATTCCGAGGCGGCTCGACGCGATGGGCGGTGGTGGAGGCGAGCGCGAGGGCGAGGGCCGGGCCACGGCGCGAGGATGCGGGCGGGGCCCCGGGCGGGCGGGGACCCGGCGCCCGGCCCGCACGGGTCATCGCGGCAGCCACCTCGCGCGTGACTCCGCCGTGGCCGCCACCGCAGCCACCGCCTCGACGACGAACGCAGCCCGACGACCCGTGGCGGGCGGGCTTCCTGCGGCCCGCGGCCTTGCCATGGATGCAACGGCTTAGCCGACACTAAATACTCGGCCTAGATTACCAGTGGTAGAATACTAAATACTCGGCTTAAATTACCAGTGGTAGAATATACTTACAGAGTGCTTAAACACTGGAAGTGGGTGTAACTGGTACAGTGTGAAATGTTACAACCCATACCGGCTGAGGTGCCGCAGGGCATCAACTGATGTCACTGCAAAACCTCTGGTCCTAAGGTTCGAGTCCCGACGGTGTGGCAAGATTTTCGACATTAGCTAGCAAGATTGATTAGTGATTCCGGGTCCGTCAACTGCTAAGGTCATTAGTCCCGTAAGTGTAGTGATTGTTTTTCCCCTCGGGAGGTGGCGGTGATCTTCCCCCGCAGGATGGTAAGATCCGGCGCTGACCTACCGTCGACTAGCGGGGTTTTCCCAATCAGGTATCTCCCACCAGCGGGGCACCGTCACAGCCGGGACAAGCTCTAAGCTCCCGGATGTGCGGTAGTGTAGTGCGTGTAAGTCTGTGTAAGGGGTAAGATAAGACAAGGAATGGGAAGGAAAGATCGTGCGCGTTTCGTGGCTTGTTTGGTAGGGTACTGCTCCTGCATTCGCCTGGTATTAAACACTAGCTAGAGAGCTACGTCGGATTCAACTGCTGTCTGGAGGAGAATTCTGCCGCCTGGCTGCTCGTGTCGGTAGTTTTCCGTGGTTTCTCCGATCAACATCAGGCGAATGGCCGAGTAGTACCCTAACAAACGGGCTCCGGACCGCGCGTGATCTTTCCTACCCCTTCCTTGTCCTATCTTCACCCCTTACAAACATTTACACGCATTGTAGAACCAAATAATATCGGAAGGTCAGTCGGGAGCTTAGCGCTTGTCCCGGCTTGGGTGGTGCTCCGCTTGCGGAAGATACCTGGCTGGGGAGACCCCGCAAGCCGATTTGTAGGTCGGCGCCGAATCTCGCCATCCAGCAGGGAAAGGCTGCTACCTCTTGGGATAAAAAACAAGCACCACACTTATGGGACTAATGACCATAGCAGTTGTCGCGCCCAGAAACACGAAATAATCTATCAATCCCGGAAATCAAATCCAGATTCATATATATTATATACAAACACACACATGCACGCGCGTGTGCAAGGTGCAATTCCAGCGGAAACTGGAATAGTGTAATATTTATTATATTACAAATATGGTTTAAATCTTACTCTTTCTTGTTTAATTGGAATAGAACTAAGGTCTCATCCTAAATTGGCAAATTTTACAATAGTGAAAGGAGAAGTATAAAAATGTGTTGACAACCCCACATCCGAATTTCATCATAAGTATATACGCCAGTCCCAGGTACACGCTCGTTAAGACTTCAAGTGTTATCCAGAAGGAGGGGCTTCCAGAAGAGGTACACCTGGGGCGAATTGCACCAGGCCCCGACTCAATTGGGGCCCCGAATTTCTTTTCATTCAAAAGAAATGAAAAAATCTCTCTCCAAATTTAACGCTATCAGTGATTTCTGATGCATGGAGAAATGAATTGTTTGTGAATTGTGGGAGGAGGAAATGTTTGAAATAAGGGACCCTTGGATCAACTGCTCCAGGCCCCCGTTTTTTTTCGGAGCACCCCTGCCTACCATAAGGAATTGACACGCTATGAGACATCCCAATGACCTGATCAGGAGTACAATAAAACGACGCCAACATCTTACATAAAATGTTCATTAGGAAACTACATTTGCGGTGACAGAATGATGACGATGGTGGAGGAATGACGAAGAGATGAATGATGGGTGTAAGTTGGTAAAATTAAATTAAGAGAGGAAATATTGGAGCACATACAAATAAAATCGAAGGGAAAAAGTGAAACGGAAAATCCAACTGATGTTTTTGTGAAATGTGTAGGGTCACGTTAAAACACCAGATATCAAGACATTTCTTTCGCAATTTGTTAATTATATCAGCTGACAGCAACTCATGTCATCTCACTTCTCTTGGATTAAAATCAATATGTACTCAAAGCATCTTGCTCTCCCTAGCAAGACGAGAGTTAGTTGTCTCGAAATTAATCTAGATTAGTTCTTGGACAACTTCGAAACAACGAACGCGATTATTCCACTACAAATTCTACAAGGCCTGATTAGGAAGAACACGAAGGGCAGTAATACGTCATAGGCAGTAACGCAGACTAATCATTCAAACCTGTCTGTAAGAGTGCTTCTCTACTTTTGAAATCGTACGTATAACATAACGTACGTATAACGTATCGTAACGTATAAATCGTACGCAGGTCAACCAGCTTGGAAGGAAATTCAGGTTAGACTAGAAAAACCAAATTATTTCGGCCGAAGCGATCACACTCACAAAATTCGAACTAGGAAACAAAATTCAGATCTTGGGAAATTTTCCTTTTGTAACAGAACAATTAAAGATTGGAACAGTTTACCCGCAGCAATTTTCAAAGCTTTTCCTCTAAGTGTCCGAAGCTTTAGAAATAAGTTAGAACAATATGAGAGTAATAGACATTAAATGAGTAAGTGCTGTGAAGTGCGGTGAAGTGCGGTGAAGTGCTGTGAAGTGCTGGTCAGTGTAATTCAAAGCAAAAACAGTGTAGTGTAGTGTAGTGTAGTGTAGTGTAGTGTAGTGTAGTGCAGTGCAGTGCAGTTACGTGTAGTGAACGCGATCAATGAATTTAAAAAAATTTTAGCATCACCGACATATAATTATTGGATATCATGAGAGTTGAAATATTTGTTATAATACTTGATATTAGTGATAGTATGATTATTGCATGTTCGGCTTGAAGTGTACTCCTTTATTATTATTGTTATTATTATTGTAATTATTGTTATTTAACTCCCACCGGATCATACCCAATTGCAGTTCAAATAAATGTACGTATGTATGTATGTATGAAAACTCATCTATTACACTATTTTTTCCTAGAACCGGACATTACATTACTCAATACCCCTCTGGCTTGGACAATACCCTAATTTAAACGCTTTTTTCTAGCCAAAAAGTCAAACAGTAGGAGTTTCTCAGTGCAGGATTTGATCGCAAAACATCGGTTTCCTGCTGGATTAGGTTTCAACTTACATGTATTGCACTGCTTCACATTTATACTACACGGAGTTTAATCCTATCCAATTTTTTGCGGAAGTATGCGGATGATCCTCACAAATTTTCCTTTTCCCCGACTTTAAAATGTCTACTTGAACGTAGAGAATATTGCATAAGCATTCAAGGGGACCATTGGTAATTTCGATAGATCATACTTTGGACTTTGCTACGAAATGAATTGCTGAGCAGATCAGTACTAAGCGTCCGGTTGTTCATGTCGAGAGTAGATTACCACATCACCATATGGCCAAAGGAAAGTGCGACCAGATAATGCCTCTTCTAGGCTTTGTGTCATTATCATTCCCACTTTTTCTGGAATTGCGACTTTGTATGAATGACAAAATGCAGAACGAAATACATAATACAGTAGGTTTAGCTTTGGGTTTTGATTAATTTCCGACTATTTCAGCCTGTTTTTAGATTCACAGTTGGTTCTTAAGAAGATTGCAACTCCTTTGAAGTAGAAAATACGAGGAAAACATAAAATGCTATTAACGAAACAATTTAATAAACGACAACCAACCAACCAATGTAATAATGACGAAATATCATTAATTTAAAAGTGCTTAAAAACGTTTAATCGTGATGTTTCTAATTGTCTGAAGTTTAACATTATTTCTAATTATATTATTCGTACTGCTCTGTTTCATCAAAACTTGTTTTCCAATAATAATGATAACTATTAAAATCGTACATTTGTTAACATAACTTTCAAACCCTTGAAAGTGTCTTGTGATTAACAAAAATCGATGTTATTACTTCATTGTGGTAAATGTGGAACATGTGACTTGCAAAACAACTGAAAGCCAATAAAGATACCAAGGAAAATATAATCAAGTAAACCCTTCAAAGAAATATTACAAGTCAAATTCTGCGTCAAAACAGTGTTCTGCGTCTGGAGACAAACTGTTAGCCTATCCGCAAGTTGCTTGTGGCCTACCCTAACAATTGCGTTTCCCCCATATCAAGGTCATCAGGAGATGCAATGCCCGCGCACCGAAAAACATAACTTTTAAATAGCGGGGTATCTACAAGTTCAACGAAAACAGATAGGACGTGTACCCGACTGATTTTTGCGAAACGTATTTTCTAATCTGGAAAAATCATGTTCAACTTTTTTTTTTTCTTTTTGGTGGTTTACGATTCTGATAGGCACTTGATAAAACGATTACACATTGAAAAACGAAAAGTTCATAATTCTTTATTTGAATGGAAATTAGTCTATTCAGGCAGCATTCGGTAGAAATTGCCATCAAATTCAACATCATGATATAGTTAAATCGTTCTACTCGTGCTATTTCTCTTTTCCCTCTTCCTCGTATGCTTCGTTTATAAAAATAGTCATACGATTTTCATCGCGCAGTTACTTCTGAACAAGAGCAAATTGAAATTATGTCCGAAGAGAGGAATACAGAAAATTGATTTAAACGTATTCCTGGGCAGTACCACTGGGACAGAATAGGTACTACAAAGAAAGGAAAGCTGCCCACAATCCTTGCGCCGATATGATGAGCATGGTCGCCATATTGAAAATGTGTAAACAGCTGTAGGTCGCGGTATTTGTTGTGTAGTGAACGGTGGTGAAGGTGCCTTTTATTTCCGTTTTACTCGTATTTGGTGTGTCCTACAGTACAACATACGTAACTGAGGGACATTTGCTTCGTATAGGCAAATATTAATAAAAAATAGAGATAAAAAGGTAAAGAATTATAAATGCATAACTAGTAGTGCTATAAAGTGTCACATACTTCCTCGTATTAGTTTTCTATTTTCTTTGGTCTGGCCTTGTTTATTGGACTTGCCACATACTTTAGCCAGTTGCCATCTACCTCAGCCCAAAGGACATTTTTTTGAATTTTTCTCAATTCTTCGGTTTCCTAATAGCAGAACCAAAATATTACTTTAAGAATATTAAAGAAGAGTAAAACCGCTTCCTAAATGACAATTTTCATTTTAAAAAATGGAGCCGTTAAAAAAGTCGTTTAAGCGTTACTAAAAACGCGAAATTATGGCTCTTTTCACAGACATTTTTTGAATTTTCGGAAAACTTTATTTGAAGTCATTTAAAGCATTTTAACTTACAAATGAAGTAATATTTTCAAATCGCTTCAAATCTGCATACTAACGCCGTGAGACATTTAAAAAAATTACACTTGTGTAATTTTTGTACAAGCAAAAATGCATTGAAACATATTAGGAAGGCACTAGTATTCATTACTCTTCAACAAGAAATTGGAGCTGACGAAGAAGGAATTTGTGGTCTATGTTTTGAAGTCCGGTCCAGAACTTCAATTCGGCTAAACTTCAATATCGGTTTTGAATTTAATTTCTTCCGAGTGCTTCTGCGCCCGCCTGAAGAGATGTGAATCATAGGATTTCAAGATGAGCCTCAATCCTGCACAGTCTGAGGTATAGTATAGGTTATCATGTGATATCAGAGACAAATCAAGCATCAATGGATTGAAAAACGCGTCACTTCCACGTCCAAGAAATTCAAAACCTCTTCATCCGGGAAGAAAATTAAGGAACTATTTAGTGAACTTATGAGCATGCACGGGAGCGATTGGGAGACGCAATTCGCAGAGTGCGATCTGAACTTCTCTCCACAGGCGTATTGTCACTGCAGCACAATGTCTATCCACAGACTACCATTTACTCGCGTGATTTCTGAACGCTTTCAGTGGGATGAATCCATCCATCTCATCCATCCTCCCGCCAACCTGGACTTCGCATCCAGTGATTTCCATCAATGAAAAAACAGTCGAGTGGTAGGCGAATCAAAACTAATGTGGAAGTTCAACATGAGAGGCTAGTGTGTCTTCACGGATTTGACACTGATATTTGATTTGATTTATTGTCGCCTAAGAACAATACAAACTGTATGCGACGTACAGAGGAGAAGAACAATTTGTGATAGCTTCCATGAGTCTTTCGTCTACCCGAAAAAGTGTTTGGACAAGCAGGCCCGTGTTAACGCACAGGACCGACGGGTCCGGGCCCGGGGTCCCCAATGTTTGAGGGCCACCGATATTTCTTAAAAATATTTAATACTACATTTTCAAAAAATAAAATAAAAAGAACGAATAAAAAGTGATGTATGATTAAACTATATGCAAAAAATTGGCACAAGGGAGTGATAGGTCGCGCATCATTGGATAATATTTATAATATGGAATGTCTTTAAATTGGGGATCGGTGAAATTAAGAATGGGGGGGGGGGCAAATTAACTTAGGCCCAAGGACATCCAAAGCTGTTAAAAGGGTCCTGTGGACAAGCAGAGTAATTATGTTGAAAGGTCATGATAACGAGTGTCTTCCTAATATGCAGAGGAACATCAGGCATTACGAAATAATCAACAATATTGGATAATATTTATAATATGGAATGTTACTGGTTAATGCGAGAATGTGGAAGTTCAGTTTTTTTTTAAACAAAACTTGTCTTTAAATTGGGGATCGGTGAAATTAAGAATAGGGGGGGGGGCAAATTAACTTAGGCCGAAGGACATCCAAAGCTGTTAAAAGGGTCCTGTGGACAAGCAGAGTAATTATGTTGAAAGGTCATGATAACGAGTGTCTTCCTAATATGGAGAGGAACATCAGGCATTTCGAAATAATCAACAAATGTGGAAAATTATGATTTATCTTTCGTAAAGTTCTGCCTCCTAGCGCCAATCTCATGGCAAAGTATTCTTCCATGAAAATGTCTCAAACTGTTCCAGTGCGATGTCAGAGTGCCTCTGAAAATGTAACATTCGTTTGCCAGCAATATTGCGTGTTGTTGTGTAAATCATGATATTAGAAAACAATTTGGTAGTAAAGACGATATTAGGTGGGGTAAGTAACATGACGCATGTTCACTGTGATTGATGTTACCTAACTACCGACGTGAAATTCAAACGAATGTTTTGGATTTGAGGTAAATATTAAAAACAATACCCTAATAGGTAAAATACATACGAAATATTTGAGTATGTAACCAAACTTTATGTAACCAAACTTTATTTTTCTTCTCGGATCCCAAAACTATAAAACCACCATTGGTATTTACACTTCGAACAGAGCTGTTAAGACCTCTTTTCCCCAAAAAGGTGTTTAAGTATTGCGAATTTATTGTTCAGAAATGAAATTATCTTCTGAAAAAGCAATTAATGAAGATGATTCACACCAACGCTAGTAATGACAGAGGTTAGAGATCGTTGGCTCCAATACTAGACCAAAACATCAGCAACATTTTAATAACATCGGAAGAGATAACGATGGAATTAACACAAATTAACATAACGTTGTAAGTTAACGTGAACAAGTTGCATAATCTATTGGTTATGCTTATATATATGAATGATAAAGTTTATTGAATACTTCGAGAATCACACCACACTGCTCCAATAACAGTTTGCAATTGAAAAGTTTATTTCCAAAGTGACGTGTGCCCAAGAAACAATTTTGCAAACAAAAGTACTGTCTTTAATTTACCTAAAATGCTCGGTTGTTTAAGATCCAAATGTCGAGTTGATTTGGGGAATTACGAACATTGCCTAAGTACCATAAAACAAAAGTCTCGTGTTTATTCATAGATGTTTACTGCCCGATATTGTTAGTTTCGTTGGAAAGAATAGAACGTAACCGACACGTAACGCTCGTTATGAAAGCGGCTTCAGTGTCACTTCCGTCGCGGCGGGGAGTAAGCGCATTAACGACATTGAATTAGACAAGTGGTCGCAGGGAAGGGGCGAGACCCGTTGCAGGGCGCTGCAGGCACGGCGTAGAAACCTTACGTGGTCGAGAACACACTTCCAACCCTAGTATTGCGTAATCGTCACTTTAGATACTGTGAAGTTTCCGGAGTACCAAATTAAGTTTAAGACAGCGTTCACGTTTATTTATTTATGTATTTACTTACTTATTTATTTATTTATTTTACGTCAAAAAAACAGTTAAAAACTGCGTATGACGTGCTATGGGGAAAAGTGAATTGTGTGCACATTTTCAAAATTCTGTGATCCCTACACTAAGTCATATACTACTTAAATTTTGAATTTTGAAAGGGAGAAAAAAACAACAAAAAAACTCCCATGTAATAAAATCTATTTTCAAGGATAAATAAGCAATAAATTTTGGCTCTTATTACTTCCTGCCGTGACAACATGGAAACGATAATTTGAAGAATTGTATTTCCCACTGAATTCTAGAAGACGTGCACAGAAAATGAAGTTACATTTATGTCCAGAAGCAAAACAAGGGGCAATCTCAGCATTTGCTCAATGGATCAGGGAAACTGGACGAAAAACCTGATCGAGATGGGGGTCATTGACCCGGAAGCTGTAGTACAACAGTTGTTACAGGTTGTTTATACTCATTTATACAGTCCAAATGGTAAATAATGCATTATGTATCATTTTTAAAATTAATGTTACTTTTCTTGTGATGCTCAGTATAGTATCTAATTGTATAGAAACTTTGGCGTTTCCCCACGAAACTCCAAACAATCGCTTGTGTTTATTAAAGTAAGAGTCCACATAATTTGATTTTTCCACTAAAATGATATACTGAGTCTCGTTAGGCTGTCAAAAAGGATTCAAGGATTCCGATAGGTATTGCAGATCAGACTCAGTAACCCTGGGAGCAGGTATGAATTTGATGCAACAGTAAAAAAGAATATTGTAAGGGAAAATATATTTTTATGGCTTAAGCAATTAAACTAGTGATGAAATAATAGCACATACGTTCTCGCGTTATTGGAAATACGATGGCTAGGGCAGAAGTCATGGAAACTATTTTTTTTAAAGAAATGTAATCGGATTACATTTTTTTTCGCAAGATGGCTAGACGCGAACAAGTTGTAATTACACGAATTAGAACTGGTCATTCTAAAATTGCATACAACTACTTGCTGGAAAATACCTCACCACCACTACGTGACATGTGTCAAGAAAGACTATCAGTTGAATATATTATTTTATCTTGTCGCAAATATGAACAGATTATTCTAAATGAAATAGGGAAAATCCTTCACTATGTCCCCTTTCAGATCCAGATTGTCAAATTTTGGAAAAAAAAATGTAATGCTAGAAATATAATATTATGGTCAGCCCGCCATGATTCTCGAGCTGATAAGTTATGACCCTATCCTGATGATACTGTATGATTATGTTATGTAAGATAAATAATATGTGATGCTTTACTATGTTATGATACTTACATTAATGTAATGATATGTAACTCGCGAAATGATATGTTATGATCCTGTCATGATGCTACTGTATGATTATGTTATGTAATATAAATGATGTATGATACTATAAATTAAGTTATGATACTTATGTTAATGTAATGACGGATGAAATGATAATTCTCTGCAAACACCTGTCATAAATCATTGTCGATTCTAATAACCTTAGTCGTTTAATGCAACTAAAGATAAGGAGAAAGAATAAAAATGAAATGCACTGCGTACAATATGGAAGAACAAGTTAATAGTCAAACACGTAATTACTTGATGAAACGCAAGAGCTATTCTTTTCATAATCCTTCTGTAATCTTTCTGAGCCATTTTTGTCCATCAACTTCGACTGTTCGAAGGTCAATGTCAAATCGCATCATAGTACTATCTCAGTTTTAAGACAGTCACAAGTAACAAATTGGAAATTAGGCAATGTGGATATCAAATAATTGCAGCTAACCCACCATTGTTTTATCATTAAGAACTTTAATAGGAAATCTATACTTCCATATCTTATTCTTAAACTACGTTAATTCCCAAGATCTCATCAGTATATGCCGATCAACACTGCGAGAACCCCACGTGAATGTACACACATACTATGATATTGTTTAGGATTTCTTAAATCTTAAGCATATGGTGTCGCTGTCTACCTACGATAATGCTAATTTTAAATGAGATTATTAGTTCGCTAATTCCATTTCAGTTGACTACAGTCGGTCCGCAGATTACTGGGTGAAAACAGTAAAGTAATTTGATATGAATACTGATTTGAAAACTGTTCCAGCAACACTTTTGAGATTCGTCAAAAATAAAAGTACATTCCCGAATTCTTGTTTGTGTCATATTGGAACTGGAACTCATTTCATTCTTTGTTTCATGAAACGACATTCTAAAAAATACATATATCAAATACTCACTCGCCGTTCACTACGTGTTCTTAAATTAATTCGAACCACGCAAGTAAGTAGCTGTAACAAATAGAACGTTGTTACGAATTGCAAGAGAACTTAAAAAACTATCTTTTGTCAATATGAAACTGTGATCTTGACAATGGGAGATCTACGGACACAAATTATCAATTTTTGAAAACGTCAATATCCTATTACGAAAGTTTTCGGGACGTATGTGACTTTCATGTGCTACAAGACGTCCACTGTGCAACAGAGCAAAAGTTATCAGTAATGTAACCTATAACTTCCAAACAACAGAGTGCATAGCCCTCCAAGAGTGTTCTTGCTTATTTTTACTGTTCTTCTATCTACCATATCGGCCACTTTTCTTCCATTCGCTGACTCGTGATAAAAATAAAGAGTTAAACTGTGCTTTCCAGGTCATGTAATCTAATCATTTTATAAGTTGCATCAATGTTGATCGCATTATTGGGAATATGAGTCATATTACATTTATTATAATATATGTAATATTATAATATTGGAATTTATGACCTGCTTACACTTCAGCCATCAATTGAAAAAAAATCCAAACGATTTCAAGCGACGATTTCAAGCGAAGCGCCTGCAGTGCGAACCTGCCATTATTTCGAGAGTTAGGAAGAGTAGTCATTTCCTACTTATACAAAAGAAACAAACATGAATAAATCACATCAGTTTAATTTGCAGAACATTATAGAGATAAGCAAGGATAATTACATACAGCCTTGTCTTAGTTACATTCCTGGTTAACTTTGCATCGTGGTTAAATCGATGTGAGTTTTGTTGAATTATTATCCCGTAATCAGTGATCTAAGCATTTCAAGTAAAAGAAGTCTATACATAAAACACTCAGTTTCAATCAAACATTCCTCTCAATATACAATTGTCTTATACAATATACAATACAATTCAGTTGTAGAGACATCCAAAATGCATAACTTCTGTGCAGATGTTGCAATATGTTAGACAAAATATAGTCGTAAAGAGAAAGCGAATTTCTATTAAAATACTAATGTTACTAACAACTGGAATTGATCATTTCTCTTACAATTTCTTGCACATTTACCCAGCGACCATTTACCCATTTAGACACTGTGGGGCGAATCTTATTATTAATGTATTGGGGCACACTCAGAAACAAATCCTCCAGAATCACTAAAAAACTTAATTATGAAAGAATAACTTTTTGTGCAAACACAAATGGAAATTAACTAATTGCTTAAAGGACAGAACATACTTTTTTATTGAAATACATTCTCAATTTCTCGTTTACAAATAAAAGTTTATTATAACATTACTTATATTTATACATGTTTTCTTCCGGGCTTGTGGGCCACTGAAGATGCCCGCCGCAGTCGTGGGCGAAACGTTTGGCAGTTCAACGCCAATTGGACCACGGCCCACAAGCCCGGAAGAAAACATGTATATTGACTCCGGCCGTGAAAGCCTTCAATTAATTATATTGTCACAGCTTTAATCAATTATTTCTAATTTAAAACTACAAACTTTTTAGAACGTAGTTTGTTTATCTTAAAATAATAGTTAATAAAATATATTTTAGAACATTTATTTTAGAAGTAACTTTTTATTTTGCTTCTTGGGAAATGCGGCTCTGCATTTGCCTCTACCTTCAATGGTTGATTTTAACACCAATAAAAACATATTTTATAATTCAACCCATTTAATGTCACCGAAAAATCTATTTGTAGTACTTTAGGGCGTTAAATGCCCACCCCAGTAGATGAACTGATGAACTGATGAACATTGACCTTTGCTAAGGGTAGCTGGTTTGAATCCAGTGTAAGATATCACAGAACTGTGGTGTGGGAAGGCAAAAACAATCATTCTCTACCTCGTAAATTAAATAAATAAATAAATAAATAAATAAATAAATAAATAAATAAATAAATAAATAAATAAATAAATAAATAAATAAATAAATAAATAAATAAATAAATAAATAAATAAATAAATAAATAAATAAATAAATAAATAAATAAATAAATAAATAAATATTTCTCTAGAAAAATCGTCATTGACAATACAATACAATAATACTAAACTGAATGTATTTAAAAATCTATAAACTGTCAAGTTCACCCATTTGCTCGAAGAGTTTAGTATCCAAGTGATTCATTTAGAATATTTATTTGCTTCCTGAATTTCATTCAGAGCCTAGAGTCTATCCTATCTATCAAATTTCAGCTTTGCTAGACATCGGGATAATATCAAGGGGAACGTTTCCCAACAGTGAAGAACTTTTATTTGCGTCCAAATGACAAAGGCGTATAAGGACTATTGCAGAGGTTTTGTTACTCGATTTAAATGGAAGCGTGTTTCGCGCGCGGTGTGGCTCAGTGGATTTTAAATTAGTTTAAAAAACGACTTGCGTCATACTACGTAATAGTTGGCCAGATGATGTTCGCGACTGTACATACTTTATATACATACATATATTACATACATACGGGAGTTTTTTTGTTTTTTTTCTCCCTTTCAAAATTCAAAATTTATTGCTTATTTTTCCTTGAAAATAGATTTTACTACATGGGAGTTTTTGTTTTTTTCTTCTCCCTTTCAAAATTCAAAATTTAAGTAGTATATGACTTAGTGTAGAGATCACAGAATTTTGAAAATGTGCACACAATTCACTTTTCCCCATAGCACGTCATACGCAGTTTTTAACTGTTTTTTTGACGTAAAATAAATAAATAAATAAATAAAAATACTTGACCAGTGTTTCTTATAACTTTGACATTTTTTTATTAAAATGCTAATTGATTGTATATTAAGTGTTTTCAGTAAACCTGGGCCCTAGATTTTTGAAAAAGACTCCAACAAGGGTCGAAACGTCAAAAAAAGGAGAAATAAATTGAAAGAAAAGTGGGTCTGTCTTATTAAGGTTAGGAAACTACCGCCATTAAATACACAAGATAACAGGCGTAAATATATTCCTGAAAATATATTTGATGCGTCTTCGAAATTGCAAGATCGAATTTCCTGCTTTTTGATGACGCGATAAATCAATGTCTTATTTTCAAAACAATTAAACCTCTTCCTTCTGAGTGTAACAGTTCCCATGGCACAAAGGATTATAAAACGCTGGCCACTTGAAAATCACACTCTCCCACACACTTGAAGATTTTTTCAGAAAGTGTTGTGTATTACTAGCTATCACTGTCAGCTCATAAATAAATGTCTATAATGTTACTCTTTTACAGTTTGGCTCATGCTAATTGTGTAAATAATCCGTATAAACTTCATCTTGTGCCTTAAATTTTCCTTCCCTGGCCATGCGATCTCTTGGCACCAGTACAGAAACTGATCAACAGTAGATTTTTAAGTCGTGTTAAAATACTTTATTTTCCGTAATTGAAATAAAAATTAATTCAAATAATTAAATAAAGCCTTTCATATAAGACCCTATTCTGTTTCTGTAAGTCTCACTAAAGTCACTTTTCACGTAAATAATTATTTCTACGAGTAATTTGGTATCTCTATCCACTAGAGAATATCTCGCTCTAACCAACACAAAATATCCAATTTTTTAGAACATGCTTTAAAAATTTCTAAAGTCAAAATTGCACTTTTAAAAGATTATTTTGCACAGTTCGAAGATGTAGAGAGTTCACCAAAACTGGGATTAACGCCATTTTTATAATCGTACTTTGCTCTGTTCGAGAAAAAATTAAATACAAAATTTGGTGCTGTTTTCTTTTGTTGAGAAAATTTTTTTGAAAAATGGCCTATATTTCACGGAAAATTATGCTAAAACTACTCATATTTTCTACAACTCATAGAAACATGTACACGAACTAATTTAAAGACATTTATTTGAAGAACAAATTCCATTAAAAAAGAAATCTCTTGTCTTTAATAGTGCCGAAAGACGTCAAAAACAATGATGAACTTCTACAATTTTCGAAAATTCAGAGATTTCAAGAAAATACGACCGGCGACATTTTTAAGCGTCTATCCTAAGAAAAAATTTAATTCAAAAATTTGGGACCAGTTTTGAGAAAATTTTGTTAAGGCTTCATATAAAGTACCCCAGATGATAAATGTTTTGCTGTCAGCCAAGTTTTTCGGTATGAAGTATCCACAACACATGATTTCTGAGTGAACAACGAGTAATAGAAAGTAATTTACTACATGTAGGTAGAAGGACTGTCCACTTTCTCTGTATCAAGACCCCAAAATACGAGTATTTCCGATGAAAAATCGCCTTCTTTCCACAGCATTACAAGAAGTATGAGAGAAAGTAATCTCTATAATACGTAAGTACGTAGTATGCAAGAAAGTATGAATGTATGAGCAGATAGAAGCATTAACTCATAACATAATAATATTATTCTAAGGGTCTTACAAAGTATATGCATGTGTTATGATGTTAAAAGCAAATCCACCTATCAAATATTTATTTTGCTTTGAAAGTAATAGTTCGAATGGCTATTAATGGTAAGTGAATAAATTGTGTATAAAATATACTTGAAAAAGACTGAATGATGCGGAGACATGAATTCGAGGGGGACAGAAGAAGATGAAAAAGGGGTAATGAAGGGAGAACGTATAGGGGGATATAATGAGACGATGGAAGTGGAGAAGCGAGCCGGGGAATATAGGAATAAGAGAAAAAAAAGAGAGGGAAAAATGGAGGAGAAAGGAGAGGGCAGTAGCACAAGTCATACGGATTAAATAGAGTAAGAGGTGTATAGAAGAAGGGGAAGCTCTAATAAATGAACCATTTGTATTAAATGAAAGATGATAAAAAAGGAATAGTCGGAATTTTGATATTGAGTTACATGAATAGTTTTGGTAATTATCTGTACAAAACTACCTAAATTAACAAGGCAGGGCGGATATAATACCTGTCTGGACATTAATTTCTTTATACTTGCCTCATACAAACTCTGAGAGCGAAATCTCATCTTACAAAAATGTAGGTGAACCGGAAATGTGGATGTTATATGAGAACGACAAGTGATCGTCGAACTTTGTTTACTAGGCACATTCCTGTTAAATGAGCTCGATTAATTGGGTGTTATTAGTGCTTTTTCTGATCGGCACGAAAGAGGTCATCGGGTTCAGATGATCACATCTGACACTTTGTCCTCTGCTGCGAATGCTTTTTGGAGCATCATCAATTTTCCATGGAAGCTAATGAGAGGTTCGTATCGGCACGTCTACCAAGCAATCACAGCTGCCAAGAAGGCAGTTGTAATTCCTGATACGATCGATTTCCAACATTACACAATAGCCTACATTGCCATCAACAGACAAATCGCGGCATCTGTTACAACGCAGTTCCACTGCAACATTCTAAGGTGATAAGGAATTATGGAATTTCGACATTGCTAAAACTTACTTTCCACCTTAAAATTGCTAATCACGTGGTGTTTTATCAATAACATATATTTAATCCAATAATTATGTGGTTTTAAATCGTTGTTCTTGTCAATAAAACAAATATTTTATTTTTTAATTATAGAAAATTGGAAAACAAATCCATGATGGGAACTCTATTTCACTTCTAATATTTACGTTTATCACAATGGGTTGATAATTTTACGTCTTCTGAAAAACAAACTCAAGGGAAGAACAAAACATACAGTTCACCTGTTCCATTTACTCATGCTTTCAACTCCGCTCTAAACGTATTACAATAATCGCTTTATATAAATTGACAGTTTATAAGAAACCATTGACACAATCCCCCGTAAGAGTATTAATGCTGAATATGGAACTATTTCTTTGTCATGCATCAAAAATATTAATAACCCGAATTACGGGATATTTGGTAAATCAGGCACCCACGCAACCCGCATTACGCTGCCCATAACTTAATAATTGCGCGTAACTCGGGAATGGCTGGGCTTTCGAATTCCTCTTACAGACATGAGTGAATTTGTAAGCGGTTATCTACAAAATGAGACGTTTCTGGGCTTTCTATCAGTCTTTTGGAAGGTTCATTCACTCCGTAACGCAGATTGTCAGAACCCTATATTGGATTCCAATGTGAATCATTGCTTTATTGATGTACAATATTTAAAAAGTTCGAGTTTTTGAAGATTGCTATTAGGGGGTGTCTTCGGGGGCTTCTATTGCACTTCTGGCAGTTTCCGCTCTCCTGGATACCGTAACTATTCCGAATTTCCCGTTTCATCCCCTTTGGGAGCCACGGCTCTATCAGCCGCCGTAAAGTATTTCGTAATAAAATCGTGACTTAAAACATATTTTTAAATTTACAGTTTAATTTCCACAGTAACATGTACGGTGTACATTTGGGAAGCTTATGAAAAGACATTTGGGAAACTCCGGGAGAACATGCAATGCAAACGGTGAACATTTAAGGAAACATGTAGGGATAATTAAGGGTACATGCGGAGACATGGGAAAATGTGTAGAGAAACACGCAGGAAATTTACTGGAAAAATGCGAGAGAGAACGTGCGGGAAATATGTGGGAGGAATGCAGGAAAACATACGAGGGGCAAGTGGTGTACGAGTTATGTTTATTTCAGAATTATACAAAATGAAACCCTTTTGAACCTTTTTTTAAACAGTTTTGTACATTTAGCTCTTCAGGGGATCCCCTCCATAGTTTGCATGGTTTTCAGAACGGATTATATCCTCGAAATATTCTCCGCGTAAATTTGAATTAACGCGTCTGCTGACCCAACATGACGAGCATAAATTCATTTAACGTATTGTTCAGGGGCTAGCCGTCCGAACTTGGATCCGGTCTGAAGCTATTTCCACTATTAAAACATGATTTACAAAGAATGGAATGTTCGCGTGGGTGTAGCTGGTTTGGATTATTTCATTAAAATTTACTCGGTTTGGTTTGATTAATCGTGAATCATTTAAGGATATTTGCAGTACGCAGTACAGCAAAGAAGATATCGTTTACGAACTAACTAACTAAATAAATAAATATATTAATAAATAAATAAATAAATAAATAAATAAATAAATAAATACAAATGTTTAAAAAATATTGAAGAAACAGTTCAGCAAGAAGTTATACGTGATTCAGTTGAAAACGTCTAAAGAAGTATAAACTACGACCAAGGTCATAATGCTCAGTTGTTTAACAATGTTAAAATTTTCATGCCTGTTTGACAATGGTAATTTTAAACAACAAATAAAATATTAACTGCAGCAACATATTAAGCAACTAACACACCATATTAAGCAACTAACATAACACAGCAAACAACTCAGCCGCGAGTTTGTCTTAATTAGGAGGGAAAGTTGTCTTTATATGTTTCAAATTCATTATTGAATTTCAACAAGCAGCAAGTTTGAAGTAATTTATCCAAATCATTGCAACCAGAATTATTTATTTTCAAACAACTCCTTATTTGGCAATTGTTTCCTCTTAGAGAAACTTTGATGTTCTTTATGATGATGTACGGGAACTTTGATGCTCCGAGTGCAGTGTCCTCAAGATACATTTTTAAAAATGTTGGGTCTTAAGAATCAATAATGGAAGCGAGATAAAAACTATAATGAATTAAGCAAGCACAAATGTGCTCAGTAATGCAGTTATTCAAACTAATCATCTATTATCTCTGACACTTTTTATAAACTAACCATATAATGGTGTGTAAAATATTACATTTAATTTTATAATTCAAATTTAAATAAACGTCCACAAAGAAGAAAAATTGCGATTTAAATGTACTGTTGGTTTTTTGCACTCTCGGAGGGATAATTGCAATAACATTTGGAACTTGTTGACATAAGATATTCATGTTCGCTGCAACATTCAAATTCTTTACATGCAACATTAGACGCAAGAGACAAAAACATTTTCCTCTAAAGAGTCACCTTGAGCATGAGTTACGTGACACATCTCGCATTATCCACCTAATTTTGTTACAGCATTTCAAATTCACAGATTATGAGTATCAGTAAACAAAAATACGCAAGGTTGTGATGAGGGGCCTCAGAGTGGGGCTTTTATATTTTATTTACTCGATTCTCCTTTTCATATAAGTGATAAAAAGAAAATTATGCAGTGCTGCAAAGAATCGATGTCGAGATTTTTACGTAAATATCTACATGTTATTTCCAAAAAATGTTGTCTTTTCAAAAGCAACCTGTTTGTCAAACTTAACGTCGTTAAGTTTGGGAACATCACCAGCCTAAACCTTATAAAGCATTTTCCCTAAAATTAAAATTCCCGGATTAATCTAATCGAACTCTAAAACTTGCGAATTTGAAAAGAATCTTTTAACTTTTGGTGTTCTTTACGGGAAACTTCTATGACATTTTCTAAGTTTTTTCAAAAATGGCTCCAAGTTTTTAAATTATTTTTCTACCAAGTAAAACAAAATACGTTTTTAAAGTGTGGATGCAATTTTGACTAAAACCGTTAACATTTCCAAAATGTCAGAAGTTCAATTTTTTAATCTCTCATACATTCATTATTGAAGCTAGAGCTCCTTTGACAAGGTTCCATATTTTGCAATGTTTTATCTTTAAATAATTTCATTTATACCTCTGCCGAAATATTAAAGGTTTTCAGAAATTGTTCCATGAAATCATGGCAATTTTTCACAAATAATTAAACAAGATTTTCTCAAAAAACGGCACCATATTTGTTTCTGTACATATTTTCTAAGGGTAGAGAGCATAATAAGCTGAATACTTTCTAGAGTGACATTTTCATTTATACTTTTGAATTTTCAAAAATTAAAATAGTTTTTATTTTGAATTTCTCATTGTTGGCTTTTGGAAGTTTGACGAATGGAGTTTTCCCAGATGGCTGAAGTATTAGTAAGGCACAAGTTGCAACATTATCATACTATATAACCGACACTAATTTTACCAGCAAGTAAGTGCTGTTGCAGAATCACTAGTTTCATTTATCTTCTGAATACTTTATTAAGTACTTAACTGTCAAAAATTACATTTTATTCGACTTCTAGATCCATATAAAATCATGTTGAGGGTTTGTATTCGCTGAAGGTACCCGTTGTGAGATGGTTGGCTTTTTTACTTTCTCGTATACGGAGGAATATACGTAGTATAGAGAAAGTTATATAATGCTGCGTGAAAAACGGCAGATTTTCGTCGGAAAAAATTCATTGCCGGGCTCTGGCGGCGAAAAAACGCATAAAACCAGTTGCCAAACTAAAAGAAAACAATCCTCTAACACGTGGTGTAGCCAGAATCCCTGTTTTGTGGGTCCTTGATGCCGAAAAAATAATAGAAAGCAAAACGACCGTCCGTCTGTGAACACTACTAGCGCCTAAACCGTGCGTAGAATTTTTCCAAATTGAAGAAACTCCTGCACATCTGGCTCTAGTCAAAGCTTTTAGATTTTGAAAAACATTCTTAAAATTTTGAGCGAGTTTTTCCTCCAATTATAAAATTGATGAAGATGATTTTCCTTAAAATGAAATTTGTTGCTCATAATTAGTTTCATTAAGGTGATTTAGATTTGTTTGAATATTTTAGTAGTTTTCTCGCAATATAGCGTACAATATTTGCAATTTTAAAAAATTACAAAAACAAGATTGTCTCAAAAACAGCTCCAAATTTGTTCTTTAAATTTTTGGTAGGGATAGTGCCAAACCAACCATATACGATGACATAAACGCCATATTGCTCTATTCTTTGTTTTTTTCAATAATTACAAAAATGTAATTGTTTTTTGTTTCTCGCGTCGGTAATATTTACATTAGAGGCGATTTCTTCACATTATTTTATTAATGAGTACATGTACTTTAAATAATGTCAAATAAAGTTTCTTGAAAACTCAACAGTTTTCTGCGAAAATGATCTCAAAACTCCGCATTTTCAGAGACGCTCAAACGTCATTTTCTCAAAACTGGCTCCAAATTTGTTCTTCAAATTTTTCCAATGAATAATTGTACTGTTTAATATGACGCAAAGTTTATTTTGATGTATCTTTTGTTTTTTTCATAAATTACACATGATTTTTTTTTAAATATATCTCACGCCGTTCATATGCACATTTCCATCAATTTGTATACATTATTTCATTATTGAATTGAAGTGCTTCAAATGAAGTTTTTCGAAAACGCAAAATATTGCTGTGCAAAAGAGCTTCAAATTTCGCAATTACGGTAATGCTTAATCTCTATTTTCTTAAAAACGGCTTCAAATTTTTCAATTAAAATTTGTATTTAGGACGAGATTTTACTCTTCTTTAATATTCGTGATGTAATATTTCAGTTGTACGATTAGGAAAGAAAGAGGATGAGAAATTTCTTTTAAATGTACTTTGGGCGACAATAGATGGCAGCTGGCCAGAGAATGGAGTAAGACCTTGAAGACAAACCACACCAAGGAAATTAGAAAACCTTACTACGAGAAAGTCTGTGCCATTCTGAAGCACCACTAGTTGAAAATAAATTTTGCACAGCTTGCTAATTCCGGTATCAAATAAATAATATTAGTATAATTATTTTCATTTCACAAATAAAGCGAATTTATATTTTGAACATTTGGCAGCCTGCAAAGATAAATGGATGACAGATGTTTTGACAGTACAGATAAACTGATTACGTGTACCATGTTTTCTAAAACCCATCATTAATCGATCTTCACACCTGCCACTCCCAACCGCCATATCCATCTATAAAAGTATCATTAGACCACTCCTCCTTTACGCCTATCCAGTTTGGATCTCCGCTGCAAGAACAAACCACAACAAGCTCGAAATAGTCCATAACCAGTTTCTTAGAACTATCACAAAGGCTCCTTGGTTTGTCTCAAACTCACAGCTCCACAAAGAATTTCAAATTCCATACAACACCATATGACATATCTCTCAACCCAGTTCTATCACTCCATACCCCAAATTCCACACCTAGACAATTTCAGACTCCGGAAAACTCCTCATAGAACCAGACTAAAAGATATCCATACCAGGCATTCCTAACCAAATTTGACGAAATAGATTGTTTTTAGAGGTGTCTGGAAATGATTTCCTCACCCGAATTAGTTTTTTGTTCAATTTTAAGTAATTTAGAATGTAAGCCATCAATACATATGTAAAGTGTTATATGTACTGAACTATGTATGATCTGTAAAATAAAATAATAATAAAAAAACATGTTTTCTCTATGTCAAGTACTCACAATGTATGTGTTTAACTCATGGGCTTGAATTTCATAACATCGTAGACACTGGTTTTTGCATGCTAGCGCAACTGATAAACCTGTTTAGAAAATAGTTTAGTTCTTGAAAATAGTATTTTTTGTAACTACTGTTTACCAAATTCAAAGTAAAAAAAGTCATAACACAATTCATTCCCCAAGATAATAATTTCTTTTTCTCCAATTTAAAACATTAAATTTAATTATGAATCCATTTAGAGTTGCTAACCACTCGTAGCTTATGGCTGACATATCCAACAATGTCATTTACTATTCATTACATGTTATTAAATCCCTTGAAAGGTTGTATTGTTGTAAGAATAAATTAATTTAAAAATCTAAAGGACAAACAAATGTGCAACAATGCATTGTATTGAGAATAATAGATAAAAATTGGTTGAAGAGACTTATTTTGTGATGTTTCATGGTTACACTTGAGAGATTCATGACGCACGTTAGCATTGGTATTTTTTCCTGTTCTCCATTGCTTATTTAAAACACACCACTATCATCATCGTGAATAAGTAAATAGATTATCTGACATTTTTCTATTAATGTTTGTATTCTTAATGGCCACGAATGTTCTGAAACAATTATCAATATAAAGAATGCTAAAGTAATCCGTGGATCTCCTCTGGATTAATGCAAAGAGAGCGTGTTTCCCAGAGACGTTGCTAGAAAAGGAATCAAGAAGGGAGTCTGCTCCACGAAAGAAATAAGTAAACAAGTAAATAAATTGTTCTAACAGATGACAGAAAATCGCAAAGGGGAGTGATGATTTTCAGTAATTCAGTCTATATCCCTTTCAGACCATCTCTGCACAATTGTGTAAACATATTACCATATTTCCATCCAATTCCAACCAACCGATTGTGCAGATTAGGATTTGTCCTTTTTGTTCGTAAATGAGTTTCTTTTTCGCCTTCAGCCTTATGCGTATCGATTGTGTAGGTCTTTGAGAATCCACGATATATTTTTTTTATATGAACTCGTATTTAGTGACAATACGATTTTAACTTTCAGAGAGAAAAGTAGCCGGTAAATTTCCGAGGACATTTGGGTCTTGGAAATTTACTTCTGTCTTGGACACATTAAAAATTTAAACATTTAGGTCTGTAATTAATGTTTTGGCAATATCCCGATATGAGTTTTCATGAAAGGGACATCTCCTGCATTTAGAGTTTCGTGAAACTGGAGCTCTCTCCGCCCGTTCTCCCTCGACGTCAGGTAGTTGAATTCAGTGAGGGGCGCCCTCCGGGAAACCTGTGGTTAAGAAAATCGTCCAGTCCCAGACAGTTTGTTTTCTTCTCTTCTTCTTCTCCAAGAAAAAGGTTGGCCAACAGTGAAATATTTTCCAGCTCACTATCATACGCTCCGACTTGCTTATCAAGTAAACAACACTAGTTAGTGAAGTATTTTATATCGCACAAAAAAGATGTGACGTCAAGGGGGTGACGGAGAGAAGTGACGAAATGCAATGACGGTGGCGGCAAGAACGTGCGAAGAAGAGTGACGGGTGCAGCGTGTAATTCGGTTCATGTGTGTAACATTTGTGTTACAAACAAGAACCGAATGTGGGGCACCACCCGCCACTGGTCAAAAAGCAGAGATTTAATTTTCAATATTTCAAGATCAAGTTTTAAAGAGGATGGTTCATTAAGAGAAAAGTCTTCATCATAATATTGTAGTTTTGCAAAGTTATTTTTTGTTCGCAATTTTCGAAAACACAGAAAACATCGGTCGCCGAAAATGGACCCTATTTTTAGCTTCGTTGCTCTATCCGAGGGGGGAAAATGAAAAAAAAAGAAAGAAAAAAACCTGGAAACTTTTTGTGAATGTTTTTTATAAATTGCATTTATTCAAGCCAAAATTACGAGAAAACTACTCGTAAAAAATGTACATTACTTTATTTAGAGATATATTTAACTATTTTACAATATTTAATTATTTCCAGATGAGTTTCTCAGCATTCATTCACTTTATCTATTCTATCACTCAATTTACTTCTTACCTTATAATTTGTACGGCGGTGGTTGATATTAGAACGTAAATTGTATAATAGTAAAAATATGTCTTCTATAGTTTTCTCCCTTAAATGGAAACGAAATATTTCCAAAACGTTCGTTGTAATTGATGTGAAACAAATAATTTATAATATGATTGTCTATAATTTATAAAGAAATACTGCAATTAAAATACTTTGAAAATTTGCAAATTGTCCTCTTAATTATGATCAGTCCGATAATTGTCGCTATGTTAATGGGAGTTTTTATCACTTCATTTCGTATTAACATATATTAGATACTTGCTTGCACTGATATCACTAAATATACATTTTTTAGGTAAATGTCTATTTTCTATTCGTAATTAGACACTCTAAATTATTACAAATATATTTCCTGACTTTAAAATGTCGAGGAACAACATTTATAGTGCCTAAAATGTCTCTATCGCCATCTTCGCTATCCATCGCCATCAAGGCTTACTCGCCCTGTAAAAGCATAAAACTGCATATTCCATATTTGAAACTGCAGAGAATAAACTTCAAAACATACCAGGATAGAAATTCAGACTAAAGCTTAAATCTGGATTAAATAAAAATTCCTGAACACCATGAACGATGACCCTGAATTCCATTGACGTAGCCAAGGGGCACGGGGTGGGGGTAACTGCCCCCTAGATCTTCGATATTCTATTCTCTTTCATACAAAATATACCATAAAGCACACATTAAATATTTGCTGTAATTAACGTTTGCAAAAATTATATTCAAGTTAACATTTCTTTTGCTATACCATGCACTCCTTTTAAAGGAGAGAGTCATTCACCTCCTCTCGCAGGGTAAAAAACTGATTTGGATCAAGAGTGACAAGAGAACGACTAAGAGGATTATGGCCATTGAGTGTACATTGAATACGGTTTCAGAAAAGGAAGAATATAAAAATGAATTCTTTAAGATATAAGTTTCAGAAAATCCCAGGAAAATTGCAATAAAAAAAAGTGAGTCTTCAATTATATTCGAAAAACCTTTCTTGTGCTTTGTAAAATTTAATGCTATGAAAAACGAAATAGTATATTTTTGATTATTCATATATATTAACAATTCCTTACTTTTAAGAAAATAAAACCACTTCATAATTTTGTATTCCAATTGTATGTCTTTATTAATAATAATTCTTATTTCTCCTCCCCCCCCCCCCAAGAAAAAGAAAATCCTGACGACGCACAAGCTGACTACGCTCTGCCCAAGAAGTGGAAAAGTCACGTGTTAACATAAAAATATGTTTTAGCACATAAAAATATTAGGAGTAAAAGCTAAGAAGTGTTTGACAGTTACATATCTATCTGCGTTCCTTTTAAAAGTTCAAGGCCATGTTTTTAACAAAAAATATTCAATTAAATAAAAATGTATGTGAACGTTATTTTCATACCAAGTTAAATTGTCTAACTAAAAAAATATTCAGCATATTAATGCACCTAAATAACCAATTTTGGTGTATAAAATAGATTCTATAGCCTATTTAGATATCTTCCAAATCACATATGACTCGTTAGCTAGGAAGGAACCAATGTCCAAACTACAAAATGCTTCAATTCAGAATTAATAAGCCCAACTCGTTTTAAAAACTAGATTCAACGAATTGAATACGTGATTCAAAATATTAAAACATACGAGGTCAAGTCAGAAATTAAATTTCAATATTTTTTGATAGGGGTACGAGATAAAAACAATTTTTTACTTCGTCATCTTTTTCGGCCAGTTTTGCGTTAATGAAGGAATGAAAGGGGTAGTATGACATTTGTAAAAAAACATATTCTTTTAAATCGAAAAATATTTTCGAAATAAAAATGCACTTTTGATCAGGTTCTATATATACCAATTGATCTACAAAATGCAGTGAAATTTACTCGCTGACTTGTTCCTGAGCACCTTCTTGGAAAAGAAGCGAGCATCATTCTGCTCGGAGACTAATAAGACGGCCCGGGTGATTACGCCGATGCTGCCACATTTTTATGTCCAGTCAACTTGACGTTTTCTCATTAAGAATTTTTCATTTGTGCTGAATATAAAATGTATTTTTATTTGTTGAGTTATATTTTATTTTTATGACGTAAACAATGGCGTGAGAAATTTACGAGTAGTAAAATCTTGATTTTTTTAAAAGTATCATCGGCATTTGGGGAGACTGAAGCCCCCCTCCCCGTTTTATAGGCCACTGCGTATGCCGAATAAATAAATCTGCATAATAATAATAATAATAATAATAATAATAATAATAATAATAATAATAATAATAATAATAATAATAATAATAATAATAATAATAAATATACAGTAAACCTTCGTTAGCACGAATTTCTTAACACGAATTTCGCCGTAACACGAACAAAACTTCGATCCCGGCAAGGGATTATGGTAATACGGTCATTTATAATACTCAGATAACACGAATTTTCATAACACGAACTGCGGTTATTTGAGTCCCTTGGAATTCGTGTTAATGAGGGTTTACTGCAATAATAAATCAGGAAAGACATTAGCAGTTTGGTGAATGTGTGTCTTTCTCTTGCCGGCGCTTTGGGAGGCGTAGGACGTCGCGACCTTTTTCGGGAGTATTCGTACGTCGTTGGTTTAACTGGTGTACGTTCATTATGAAGTGGTTATTCGATGGCAGTCGCGTGCCTTGCGGCGGCTGGGCTGCCAGGCGCTGACCTACCTGCTGCGGGCGGATGCTGGAGCTACGGGCCTCGGGCAGGGTGCGCGCGGCGCGGCGGCTGCGGCAGAACTGTAGCGTGCGCGCCTTTCCGCCGACGGCGGCGGCGGCAGCCTCGCGCCCGCCACCCTTCCCCACCCCCACCCCACCATCCCTCCCCGCGGGACGACGCGACGCCAGGCTCCAGGGGCTTCCATCGCCAATGCACGCTCCTGCTCAAGATCCACATCCCCTGTACAAGGAGCTTACTCCCGCTTTTCACCATAGTCGCGTTCGTTCTTTCGTTCTTTCTTTCTTTCTTTCTTTCTTTCTTTCTTTCTTTCTTTCTTTCTTTCTTTCTTTCTTTCTTTCTTTCTTTCTTTCTTTCTTTCTTTCTTTCTTTCTTTCTTTCTTTCTTTCTTTCTTTCTTTCTTTCTTTCTTTCTTTCTTTCTTTCTTTCTTTCTTTCTTTCTTTCTTTCTTTCTTTCTTTCTTTCTTTCTTTCTTTCTTTCTTTCTTTCTTTCTTTCTTTCTTTCTTTCTTTCTTTCTTTCTTTCTTTCTTTCTTTCTTTCTTTCTTTCTTTCTTTCTTTCTTTCTTTCTTTCTTTCTTTCTTTCTTTCTTTCTTTCTTTCTTTCTTTCTTTCTTTCTTTCTTTCTTTCTTTCTTTCTTTCTTTCTTTCTCTTTCTTTCTTTCTTTCTTTCTTTCTTTCTTTCTTTCTTTCTTTCTTTCTTTCTTTCTTTCTTTCTTTCTTTCTTTCTTTCTTTCTTTCTTTCTTTCTTTCTTTCTTTCTTTCTTTCTTTCTTTCTTTCTTTCTTTCTTTCTTTCTTTCTTTCTTTCTTTCTTTCTTTCTTTCTTTCTTTCTTTCTTTCTTTCTTTCTTTCTTTCTTTCTTTCTTTCTTTCTTTCTTCTTTCTTTCTTTCTTTCTTTCTTTCTTTCTTTCTTTCTTTCTTTCTTTCTTTCTTTCTTTCTTTCTTTCTTTCTTTCTTTCTTTCTTTCTTTCTTTCTTTCTTTCTTTCTTTCTTTCTTTCTTTCTTTCTTTCTTTCTTTCTTTCTTTCTTTCTTTCTTTCTTTCTTTCTTTCTTTCTTTCTTTCTTTCTTTCTTTCTTTCTTTCTTTCTTTCTTTCTTTCTTTCTTTCTTTCTTTCTTTCTCTCTTTTTTTCTTTCTTTCTCTTTCTTTCTTTCTTTCTTTCTTTCTTTCTTTCTTTCTTTCTTTCTTTCTTTCTTTCTTTCTTTCTTTCTTTCTTTCTTTCTTTCTTTTTTTCTTTCTTTCTTTCTTTCTTTCTTTCTTTCTTTCTTTCTTTCTTTCTTTCTTTCTTTCTTTCTTTCTTTCTTTCTTTTTTCTTTCTTTCTTTCTTTTTTATTTATTTATTTATTTATTTATTTATTTATTTATTTATTTATTTAGTCGAATTAAGTCGAATTGCAGATATTTTGTGAAAATTCTTACTTTTACCACGTGTATTTGAACCCGTGCACAAAATTAAAAGATCCGTTTCAATTCACTCCACATCACGTTCGGTCATATCGAACGCAAAATATTATTTTGGGGGTAAATTCAGAGTACTGTCTACGGACTAGCATATTCCACAGACGAATGGAAGGATGGACGAACAATACACTCAGTCGAACTAACGGGGAGGGAGACATGCGGAGGAGTAGAGTTTCTTAAGAAAAAAATAAAATAAAAAAATAAAGAATAAATAAAGAAAAATTAGCACTTTTTGGTAGCAGGGAATCCCCAGAAGTATTTCCGTCAAAATCTCCACACTGATTGTTTGCACCCTAACGTAATACTTGCTGTTTCTACTACGTATGCGAGAGACGAAACTTAAAAAAACTTAAAGGAAATTTGATTTATTTCTACATATGTAAACAGTTCACGATGTTTTAAAGATAATTTTCCCAACTTCTCAGATCGTCTTGTCACTGTACACGGTGGCCAGCCATTGCACTGGAAGCTGGGAAAATATATAAGAAATTTGTAATAATAGTTTTAAATTTGGATTTAGTGTAATTGAATGTGTCAAATTGGATACTAAATATTAATTACTGTCGCAATATAGATAAAAAATATATAGATTATTTTTTCAAATTAGTTGTCTGTCATACAGAATTCATGTCGTACGTGCTGTATTGTTTTTCGAATCCAGAACTTATATTACATTTTATTTACAACAAACAAAAACATTATTAATTAGCAATATAAGATTCCCAAAGTAAAAAAGTACAATCTTATTGATAAACTAACTTAAAAGTTAATTCGCTTAGAGTTGTTATTACTATTTCCAACCTAATAATAATACAGTGGTGTGATTAACAAGGTGAGAGGATAAGAAAACTTGGCAATGTAAAGAATTGTTTGGATGACATGGAAAGGTATTTCTATGTTGTGAGATGTTTAAAAATCATTTATATGCCCAATTCAATAAGATAATTTTTTATAGTACTCAGTCCTTTATAATGTAATATTGTATTAAATGTTTTAAGTAATTATCAATTGTAAATGTAAAATATAATTCAAGGGGCTAACGGCCCAGTTGTCCATTGGATTAAAAAATTGTTAAAAATATTATTCCCAGACTGACCTTTATTTACTACAATAATTAGTTTCTCTATACAAAACTTATTATTTCATCACAACATTAATTAGGAAGGCCACAACGTTCCGACCTCATTATCCTGATTATTGATAACCAATGATATTACCACATTAAGTGGATTTCTCATTTTAAATTTGGCAGCAGACCTCTGATCTGATGATTATAAGCCCTCCCTGTACCTAATCTTATCTAAGCAAGTGCATTTTTTATTCGATCGCCTTGGAATAGTACATTCAATCTCCAAAAATCGCGGGGTTAGTCAAACGGAAGCCGGGCAGCGCTCCGATTGTCCAAATATGCATGTTTGATTTCTTGGCTAACAGATAGCAGCACGAAGCTCTTGTCGCGTCCGTCAAATTTCATAGAATCTCAGACACGGTCGTAATTCCGTAAATGTATGGTGATTCTTTCAAGGATTTTTGTTGAAACGGTGGAAAGCGAGCCGTTGATCGCCTAAAATTAGCTCAGATCCAGCATCGCCACTGTCTCTGCAGCGGCTCTGACCAGTCAACAACTGCAATAACTCTGACCGGTATGGATCGAGGACCGATAGTGACAGAAATGAATGAATGCCTTATTTTACGTAGCGAGACTCAGGCCATGAGGCCTGCTCTTCCGTCTGACCACGCAAATTTCATTACGCTCCTTTCACCTACTAGGGGAGAAAGAAGGTATTACTTGGGCGGCGAAACAGGCAATTTGAATTTAGCTCAGAGGCTTCATTTAGGCTTGAGGATCTTTTACATGCAATAAATCTAACATGGGACAGCCGTCTTTACTTCCCCTCGGAGGATTTTTTCGCCCTTAAAAATCCACGGCTTCAATCGGACCCGCGAACTTGGGTATAAAAGCTAACAGTTACACCATCCCCTCCAGATTTTTGATTCGAGCTAGATGGCTAGGTCAAAATCAGTCGCTGTCTGGAGGAGAATTCTAACGGAAGGCTGCTCTGATTGCTAGTTTTCCGGGGTTTCTAGGATTAACAACAGGCGAATGCCGGAGCAGAACCCCGAGCAAATATTGAACAATGTTAAAGCAAATATTGAACAATGTTAAAAAAACATCGGTCTAAAAAATTGATGTTAAGTACATTGATTATTTTATAAAAACGAATGATTCGAAAATATGAAGATCGATGTCGAATAACCTCCTTCCAACATGTGATCACAGAGGCGAGAATACACGCGTCTCGCATGGGTTTCTTAACAGTAGTTTGATGTAGTGTTTTTCATTGTTGTTTCGTTTTGTGTGTTGTGCATCGTGCTTTGATAAGGCATAGTGATTGGCGTGTGCGAAGGTGCCTTATTAACTACTCAAATTGCAGTGATAATATTCTGTCGAAAATGGATTCTTTGAGTCACCTTACTGAACAGCCATTTTTTACGATAAGGTACGAGTAAGAACAAGGTAGGCACCTTCCAGAATTAAAACAGGAAGTTTTAGGCAGCAGTCGAAACAAAACGTTTACAAGGGGTTTCGGTAAAGGCATATGGTGGAAGTGGTATGGCGTTGGTGGAAGATAGCTAGTTGGGGAAACCTCGCTAGTCGACGGTCGATCGACGCCGGATCTCACCATCCAGTAGGGGAAGATCACCGCCATCTCCTGATGAAAAACATATATCACACGTACGGGACTAATGACCTCCGTAGTTGACGCGCCCGGAATCATCAATCAATCACACTTGGGCCCCTCTGAACTGAGGCCAGGAGAACACACAGCGCGAGGGTCATCAACAGGGGGACCGGAAGTGTCTTCGACACCACAAGGAATTATTTTCTCTGTACAGTTTTTCGATTTCTCCTTCTGATAATTACTTTTAATAAGAAAATTACTTATACAATTTTTGGAAATATTAAACAATATTAAACCGTGCCACCTAGCACTAGAAGATTTTTAGTGTACTTTAAGTATTCTTATTTTCTTGTCGTAAAAATCAATACTATGCGTTATATGGGTGTAAAAGTGAACTTAATGATCTTATATCAAACTGCAATTTACCATTTTTCCAATTACATATAATATTTTTCAATAAGTAAGTGCCGATGAAATTAGGTCTGTACAGCTTTGATTCCCAACAGATGGGTAGCAATTGTTTGAGTATCGATGTTTATGTCTACATATAACTTGTAATATTGTATATAATCTAATTATACTACTATATAGCTTGAATTTCCGGATTTTCGGAAACGCTCAAACGGAATTTTCTCGAAATGGGCTCCAGATTTTTTCTTTAATTTTTTTGTTCGGATAGTGTTAAAAGGGACTGAATAATATGACATTCCACTTTAATGTATTTTGTTGTTGTTTTTTAAATTAAACAAAATAATTTTTTGAAATATCTCTCCAGCTGACGCTTGAGCCAGCTGACGGGTCAACAACCACGCGGAGTCGCCCCAACGGAGATCGAAAACGGTGAAGTTTCTCTTATGAGGAATGTTGTGTACAAGGAAATCAAGGTGAAAGACAACAGTTATTTCATAAACAATTTTATTATAGCCAAACTACAATCTAAAAATCTAGTCCAGAAATACGGCCAGGTCAAAAAACAAAGTTTCAGGAGATGTACCTATTCGAAGCAAATTTACAATCCGCCGGAGAATCACTACCGTAGCACGCACACGTCAACAAGAACTTCCAACTCACACTAGGCACTGTATCAGCTTCCTAAACATGTCACTGTCTACCGCCCCGGCCCGGGGCCCTTATATACGCCCCGAGGCACCAGGGCGAGTCTCTCACTTGCCCCCTCCTTGGCGGTGAATCGAGGGGAGAAAGTTGTCGCATTGTAGACCAACAATGTAAAAAAGGTAGTAAGCAGGAGAACGAGTTGAGTTTTGGTCGCGAGTACACGCGTTATATCGTCGTGCTGACATTTTTTAGATTTTCTCAAAAATATTTAGTGGAAGTGTTTTTTCGACACTTTTATCGAGTAAAAGAAGTCATTGGAACATTGTGGAGATAAATTTAAATTATTTTTTTGTTAAATTCACGGGCGAAATTGTGAAAACATTATTTCGCGTAAGTAAGACATAGGAAAACATTAACGGGAATGTGATTAGTCGCGAGAAACAATAACCGGGACTGTAAGTAACGGATTTGAAAGTGAATTAGTGGCGTCCAGGAACTGGTGGCAGCCGAATTGGAATTTCGTCCACGGGCGGTGCGCGAGACACCGGGCAACGACGGGCGCTGACAGCGTGCGACGCCGCAGCAAAGGGAAGGTGCACGAGTTGCATATATACTTTATTTTTTTTATGCTCGAGACAAAAATACGCCAAGATTCTGTCGAAGATCAAGTTTTGGCAATTAAATTAATTAAAATTACAACCATAAGATGAGGTCACGACAGAATGCGCATTCCTGTATAAATGAAAAGTTTGTTGATGTTTTAAGTGTGAATGGGATTATTTTTAAGTTGTTTTTATTTATGTTTTTGTGTTATTTGTTTTCTTTTTTGCAAGCCAAGGGTTCATTTGTCAGTGTGTCAAAATTTGCTTGCAATAAACAAATGAGCATTTAGTATGGTTCATGATTGCCTCGAATATGCGTGTTGTTTCTTAGTAGTTCTATAGAGATTGACCCAGGCACGAACGTGAGGTATCCCGTCTCAGGTCCGTATGGAATGAGCACGCGATTCACGCCCAGGTAAGATTGAATAATTATAGTGAGCTAAGCCGAGGTACGGGTGACTGAGCAAGAGCAAGGGCAAGGCAAATGGGGTGGATATAAGAGAAATCGGTTGCATTGTGCGCCCAGAAGTATTAAGAGAAAGGGTATTAGGTGTGTGGCGACGTTACATTGTGCGCCCAACGTGAGGGCATGAGCAAGTTAGGCAGTTTGGATAGGGACATCGACGTTACATTACATTGTGCGCCCAACGTGAGAGCATGAGCAAGTTGGGGCGGGGTTGCATAGGGAGGCGACGTGACATTACACTAGCTAGTATCGAACATCCTGCCACACCGTCGTGACTCGTACACTAGGACCTCTCGGTCAGAGGTATTGTAGTGACATCAATTGATTCCTTGAGCCACCTACGTCCGTTATCTTCTGATATAAGGACGGGCTCAACAACTGACCGCATTTTGCGGTTGATGATATCTCATCCTGGAAAATTTACTTCCCGTACCGCATGACCTCTACTTACGAGTAGGTGTTTCATCTTCCTTTGATCATAGAACAACACTTCCTGTGTGGACCAAGATTACAGCTTAGAAGAAAATTGCATGTGTCGACATGCATTACATGTCTGTAGTCCAGGCAAGTGGTCTTCATCTGCTTCCAAGAAAAAATCCTTTATGAGTGAAAAGACGCAAGAAAATTACTTCAAAATCTTTCATTGAAAAATGTATTTCTCTTCAGAGAAAGTGTGCAGTCGATTATTGATGTGTCCGAGCACGTCAACTGCTCTGGTCATTAGTCCCGTTGGAGAGCGAAAGCTTTTAATCCGAGAGGTGGTGGTGTTCCTCTCACGCTATATTGTGAGACCTAAAGCGGACCTAAAGGTCGGCTTGCAGGCAGTGCCGGAGCTAGGCAATTTTTGGACCCGAGGCAATACGGAAACGAAGTGCCCCTCCCCCTGAACAGAATTAAACATGTGAAAGTTGTATCAATAAATTTAAAGAGTTATTTTATTTCAACAAATAACAAAAATTACGTTTAAGCTAGAAAAAGATTGTGGAATATATTTTAAATAATAATTTTATTCAGACCTACACTTCAATGAAAAATACACGGACAATATCTATATAATATATAATATTTTACAAAAATATGTATAAAAGTATCTTGGGTGTTAAGAAAGAAAAATTGAATTGCTTTGAATGGCAGCATTGTTTTGTAAAATTTTCAAAATTTTCTGACATTTCTAATTTCATAGTCCTACTTTTTAAGTCTTCTTCTTCTTCTTCTTCTTCTTCTTCTTCTTCTTCTTCTTCTTCTTCTTCTTCTTCTGCTTCATGGATTTAGGCCTTAAGGCCTGTTTCTACATCAAGAGAGTGAGTCTCTCCATCTTGTTAAGGGGCGGCCAACATTTACTTTTTAAGTAATGACTATAATTAACTATTTATGATGTTTCATTAAAGTCTGATGTTTCATTAAATGTTCAATTATTTTTTTACTTTAAATAGTTAATTATAGTCACTTTTTAAGTAATGACTATAATTAACTATTTAAAGTAAAAAATTAGTTGAACATTTAATGAAACATCAGACTGCGACTTATAAAATTACGATAACGAATTTCTCGAGTTCTAATCTCTTTTTCAACTTTTTTCCATTTTCCCCCAACAGTCTCGGCTTCTTGATTTGCGGGGCTCCGGGCGATCTCCAGGTGTACCCAAGCCTAGCGCCGGTACTGCTTGCGGGGGATTCCCCTCCCCTGATATCTACCCCTTGATATAGAGCGACATGTATTTCAGAGAAGTATCCCTCCGCCGCGACAACCGTTCAGCCCCTTCGTAAAGTGTTTGGTTATGGCTCCTGAGAAGACATCACTATCCAGAAGTCTAAGAGTTTCGCTGATGTATACGCACGTACGCGAGTCCGGTAAATAATTAAATTTAATCACATATGTGGAAAATCTCTTAACAAGCTCTCACAACCAGTAAAAGAAAACTGCCACGAAAGTAAATAGCAAGCTCGCCACACAGCACAAAGGCCGGAACTACGTACGTGCATTGGCATCTCGCATTCAAGTTTCGGTTTTAAAATAATATTTATCACACAAAAGCAAATTCAATATAATATATAAAGGAAAAAAGAATTTTTACAGAAGAGCACATAACACTGCACTTCCTAATTTCAGTTATTTCTCGCGGCGCACTATATTTTTGTCGGACGAGAACGTCACGAAAGAAAGCATCGAAGTCATTTAAGTTAGCCAACAGCAAACGAACAAATGCAGGAAGGGAGTCCATTGGGCTTGAGGGCACGACGACCAGAGAACCTTCAGTTATGTTGCCAGCACTAGCTGTCACTTTGGCTCATCCTTAGGAAAATCGCTCCATAGTGTATCGCATGTCAGTGAGCGTGATGTATATAAGGGGGATAGAATAGGGCAAAGAAGAGGAAAGCAAGATCATGCGAGGTCCGTGGCCCTATTGTTAGGGTACCTCTTCGCCATTCGTCTGTTATTGGCCAACGAAACCACAATCAGAGCAAGCGGCTGTTAGAAGTTTTCAGAGATCGGCCGAATTCGACCTAACTATGTGGCTAAATATTAATTCTTACGATGTCAGTTTTCAAAAAAGAGAACATTTCTAGATTCACACAAAATTTGAAAAAGGATTGTATGTTCTCGACATTTACCTAAATGGTATTAAGAATTTAAGATAATTTCAATTTTTTACAACAAAACTCATTACATGCTGTTTCTGACTGCCCCGTATGATTTTCAACTGAAATATAGGTAGTAATATAGGTAGTATCAATTTATTTAATCATACAACAACGCTACCGCTTACGCAGTAGAGAGAAAGTTATAAAATGCTGCGCGAAAAAGTGGCGAATTTTTAGCAGAAAAATTCTTATTACAAGTCCCTGATAACGAATACGTGCATAAAATCCTCTAACTCGTGGTGTAACCAGAATCCATGTTTTGTGGGTTCTTGTAAAATCAAATAATGGCAAAACGTCCGTCCATCAGTCCCTCTGTCCATCCGTCTCTCCGGGATGTTACAACAGCACATACTTTCTCGCATTATTTGTAGCTGCTTGCATTATTTCCAGCATATTGTACAGGCAAGTAAGGTTAATTTCGCTTATAAATTGATTATCCATCCAATACATCGCATTACGAATGCATTCGAAAGACGGTACTTATCTGCATAAATATTCTTCCTGGCTTTAAAAAAAATTTTATAAGCATAACAATGTTTTAAAAACATTTTATTGAACGTAGCGAACATTGTTACACCAAATTTTTATTATTATTATTATTATTATTATTATTATTATTATTTATCCTTGTTCGACAATATTGTCTTTCAAGGATTTTTATGTTACATATTATATACCATCTTTTTTTAAACTACATTTCATCACACATGTACAATGTTTGAAGACAATAATATTGACAATATAAGACAATAACTAACATCTAAGGATACCCAGGAAGGGTCCTTCAGAAAAATACATACAATATTTGGATTAAAAACATAAATATTGAATTTAGAAATGTTTGAACCTGCTTTACAGCTAATTAGGAAGGATGTAGTAGGTTTTTAGAATATCTTGATTTGATTCGTGGACCAGGAGCGATAGCCCAGTGCATCAAATGATGTCACCGCAGCGCCTCTGATCGGGATGTCAGAGAGCTGCTAGGTTCGAGTCCTGACGGCGGCAGGATTTTCGACACTAGCTTTTCAGCTAGGTCGAATTCAATCGCTGTCCGGAGGAGAATTCTAGCGGCCGGCTGCTCTGATCGGTAGTTTTCCGTGGTTCCTCCGATCAACACCAGGCGAATGCCGGAGCAGTACCCTACGAAACGGGCCACGGACCGCGCGCGATTTTTCCTTCCTCTTCCTTGTCCTATCATCTCCCCTTACACACACACACACACACTTACACTAACATGCACCACACTACCATATATTCCAGGAGACCGGTCGGCAGCTTAGAGCTTATCCCAGCTGGGGCGGTGCCCCGCTGGTGGGAGAGTCCTGGGGTTAGGGGGAAACCCAACTAGCCGACGGTAGGTCGGCGCCGGATCTCGCCATCCAACGGGGGAAGATCACCACCATCTCCCAAGGAAAACATACACTACACTTACGGGACTAATGACCAAAGCAGTTGACGCGCCCGGCAACACGAAAAAATCAGTCAATCAATCAATTTGAAACGTGGAAAAAGATTGACTGATTTTCATAGAGTGTACAAAGGAGTGGCTGGGAAAGATGAAAGAGAAGAGTAGTAATTGGAAGAAAGTTTTAAAATCCAAGTTTTCAGAGGTTCTATAGATAATTCTTTTAAAATTTGATCATTTCTGATATACCATGGAGCTTTAAAAACATGTCTTAAAAAATTATTTTGCAGTACTTCCAGTTTTTGAAGGTTGCTTTTAGCGGAACCTCCCAAAATTGGGCAGGCGTAGGTCAGTGAAGGTCGTATAATGTATTTAAGTATTATTAATGCTGAGCCTATTGATAATTTTGATTTTCTATTTATGAAAGAATACAATTTTAATATTTTCATATGTGTGTAAGTAGCTATTGATGTTATGTGGTTTCTCCAGGTTAATTTGGTATCTATTTGAAGTCCAAGATATTTAACAGGAGTGTCATTTGGAAGCCATTTAACTGCCTGGTTATTAATTATTAAGGGATAAGTAGGAAGAATCCGTTTTAAGGAGAAAATTTTTGCTTGAGATTTTTGGTGATTATTTCTATCATTTCAATCATTGAACCAAGACATGAGGAGATTTAGGTCATCTTGGAGACTGTCTCTGCCTAAAAGAAGTGTAAATATTGCAGTGTCGTCCGCAAATAAGGCAATGTCTGAATGTAAGAGGTTAGGCATATCAGAAATAAAAACATTAAAAAGCAAAGGAGCAAAGAAGGAAGCAAACAAAGGAGATGCTTGGGGAAGTCCAGCTTGTATATTGAGATCAGTTGAGAGAGAGTTATTTATTTGAAATTTGAATCTTCGATTAACTAAAACGGATTTTATTATATTTTGTCATTAATTTGAGAAACCAATATTTCTCAATTTAAAAAGTAATCCATCACGCAAGATTTTATCAAATGCTCTTTTTACATCTAGAAAAATAGCAAGAGTATGACGTAATTTTTGGCAATTGGAAGCAATATAGGTTAAACGTAACAATTGATGAGTATTAGAATGGTTATGTCTAAAACCATATTGACTACTAGGAAAAATATTATTTTAATTTACAAATTTATTAATCGTTACTACGAAATTAACGAGATAGTAGATCGCCTCGAGACGAGATTCCCAACATCTTGAAGGCACTAATTGTGGATCTTGGCTTAAAATAAGCAGGTTTAAAGTTAATTGATAAAAAGATCAGGCATCAAAAGATTATAATCTTTGAAAAAGGCATTTCCAGTCGGATAGTTTATATGGGTCCTAATCGCTCTCTTTTAGGATCCCAGCTTCTCCCAGTCGGCTACCTGTTATCGGCGTATTTCTTTTTTTAAGCCCTTAAATCTTGTCCAGTATAGGGACAGTTGAGTCTTAGTGTTTTGGCGGTCTTAGTCCGTTGGTAGGAACTCGGACAGGAGCTCAACTATCTGCAATTAGGATCTGCAGATTTTTCTAATCGTATCCCTAGGTTCAGCGCTACCCTAGAAACGTGTTCGGTGAGCCACTGCAGTTCGTTTTCCATCTCTCTTGGCCAAGTAGAATAGCCACCCGCAGTACTCATATGCAAACGTAGCAACTGTTTGACTGCCACTCTGATTAAATCCGCTTTCCTGAGCATCGACATAGATAAAACCAATTGGTAGAGGTAACGAGGCATTATGTGGGTATTAAGTAATGCCAATTTCGGAATGCGTCTTCTAAAGCCTCGTCACTGCTTCCATCAAATTCGATATGGATGCTTTAGATGGGAAGCCGTTCCAAACAGAGTAGTTCACTCCCAGATATGTTTGGGTATGATCATTGCTGACGTGAAAGACGTGAGAGATATTTAAAAAAAATATATTTGTGTAAATAAAAAACAAAAGAATACACCAAAATTAATTTTAAGTCGTCTTAAACAATGTAATTAGCACTCTCCGTATGAAAAGTTTGAAGAAAAAATTTGGAGTGATTTTTGAGAAAATGGCGTTTTAGCGTTTCTGAAAATGTGGAATTCTGAGCTTTTTTTTTCACAGAAAACTGTTGAGTTTTCGAGAAACTTTATACGACATCATTTAAAGCATTTGTATTCGTAAATGAAATAGTATGAACAAATTGCCACTAATGTAAATATTAACGAAGTGGAGGGCTAGTCAAAAAATTATATTTTTGTAATTTTTGAAGAAAAAACAACAACAAAAGAATAGAGTAAAAGGCGTTTATGTCATCTTACAAAGTACATTTAGCGCCATCCCTACCAAAAGTTTAAAGAAAAATTTGGAACAATTTTTGGGAAAATTTTGAAAACATCTTTGGGGCTCCATGCAAAGTATCCTCGAATTTAAAAAAAGATTTTTTTTCGAAATCGCAGCGCCTCGAGTCGAGCCAGATCGACCGGAGAATATCCATTTTGGAAAAAAATCCTAGGTATGGTTCAGATACTAGTGGTGTTCACAGAGGAACATACGCACGGATAGACGAACGTTTTGGAAAAGAAAGAAGAAAAAAACGCCTTTTCAGTAGCTGTGGAGCCAGAGGCGGGATTCAGGGTGGGGAGGCAAGGGCGGGCAACTGCCCCCCCCCCCATGTTGGGACAAGATTTTTAAAAACGTTTCATTTCGCGGATCTTCAAATTTTTTATCATAAACGATTTACTTTTTCTATATTTTTGGAAGAAATTTAATAATAATTAAACGAACAATAATTTTATTTAGCTGAGCTAATATAATATATTAATAAATTGATGAACTTTAGTTCCATAATATAAAATGCACGGGATAATGTTCAGTATTACTGTGGAAATCCCGTATTAATAAATCATCTTTGAATTATATTGCTAAATTTTTTTAGAAAATTAAGTTTCGGGCCTAAAATCACGAGTCATAACAGTTGAATTAACGTATATAATGATTATGTAAATTATTTCCATCCCTAGCGTTCTTAAATATTTCAAATGCCGAAAAATAGATGCATCTCACGAAACAACGTTTCGTGAGTCCGCGGTGCAATAAAAATCATGTTGTTTTTTTTCAGCATTCCTTTCTACGGAAGCGTAGTCAGCAAACTGAAATCTTTCGACCTTGTCCATGGAGAAAAACGATGTTATTTAACGAATCTTCGAAAAAAAAAAACAGAAATTTTGCTACGCTGCGAAACGTACGGATTTGAAAAAGACACCGACTGATTAACTTTTCTGGGATCCGGGAGTTCTAGCGTGAAAATGCAGGATGTCATAGACCAAAAACTGCGCATTTTTGAAAAAGTAAAAACATACCAGTGATGTGTAAAACAGTTTCTTATATTGTGTGTTTTTCCATTATAATGTGAGATATAATGTAACTAATACATGATATTTGTTTGATGCCAAGTGTACACTGAGAACAAATGAAACCTGTTATCTCAACAATGTTTTCTGTTATACTATATGTTATTATAATAATTTCACCTTTCTGTTATTATAAACGCGATTCTTGTTGTTTTAATTATGTCAGTTCCATTATTTTAACAAAAGCTCTCATTTTTTTTGACAACAGAACGATTTTCATTACAAATTTATAATAAATGCAAAAAAATGCACAGAACTGTTGCAGACATTTTCAAAGTGTATTTTAAGTCAATGTGATGTAAAGATGAGGAAATGGTTAAATTTGTATTTTAATCTTTTAACTACAGATCAGCAATCGAAACTAGCTGTGCTATGAAATGGCACAGACTTTTTCATACTAGTTAGTTTTCTAATTTCTTTGGTCTGGGCGAGTCTTGCTCTAACAGTCTTGCCCTATCCTCTTGCCAGCTGCCAACTTTCCCAGCGCAAAGTTAATATTTTTCAAACTTTTCTCAATTTTTCTGTTTCGTAATGGTAGAACCAAAATATTATTTTAAGAAAATTAAAGAACAGTAAAATCTCGTCCTATAAGGAAACTTTTGTTGAAAACTTTAGTGCCATATTTAAGAAAATTGTGTTTAAGCGTTACTGTAAATGCGAAATTTGAAACTTTTTCACAGAAATCTTTTGAGTTTTCTCGAAAAATGTAATTTGCTCTGAAAATGTCTGTGGACGCATATTGCATTTGTTTGTATTATTGGATGGATGTGTTTCATTCACTCAGTTTTGAAATAGGCAATAGTTTTCAGGGGGTAAGCACTAGAAACACACATGATATTAAAAATTCAAAATAGAATTATAAGGACAATAGCAAACGTTGATAGACATAAATCATGCAATCCACTCTTCATTTCATTTCAAATTCTTTCATAACATACAAAGTCTGTATGTATATCAAACAATTATGTTTATAAAGGGAAATTATATTTATAAATGCGGTATAAATATACATCACCTATATACACGGAAATATGAGGGCCTCCCCCTAAAAAGTAAACAAATTTTCCTCAACTAATAATTTTAACTTATTTCCCTTTTCTTTAATTCTCTCTCTGACTATCTTTCTTCATTTTCCTCTCATTTTTTTATGCAGCTTTTAAGTTTTAACATGGGTACAATGTCTGTGTTATAGGCTACACATGTTTCCTGAATTATGACTGGACAAGCATTAAAGAACTTTTGTAAACTGGAGTGTCAATAGGGCAAGTAGTTTTGAGAGAAATTAAGTTAATAAATCTTCAGTAAACCAATTGTGTTGCTATAGGTACTAATTGGTGTCCTGTGATGCTTAGAGGAAAGGGAAAGGGAATTTTGCCAGGAAAATTAATTCAAGAAGATGCTTTGAATACTGTTTTGACTCCCAGCTTCTTTCATAAGCTTAATTACAGTATAACAATGCTGGTTGGCACAAACCATGTACAGCTTTGTTCCACGAGCTAGATAGAAAGGTAAGAAGCTGTTGTGCAATTCACTGTCGTTTTTCCAGCAAGGTCCCTCCCAAAAACGGGCAAGTGGATGAATAAGGACTCAGCTGGAAAGACTCTAGGTCTCTTTAATGACTTGTGTACTCATGAATTTATCTTTGGGAATTTCTGCCTCAGCAAGATCTGATCACTTATACTTTCACTCAGTGTTCATCTGAAAAGTAATGAAGTCAAAGTCAATTAATTGAAATTAGATAAAGTGTCAGCTACAGTCAAGAACAAGCTTGGTTGAAGTATTTAGAAGTATGGAGCAGATATCAAATAAGTTGAATTAACATCCCAAAAACCCAAACAAACTGTCAAAGTCTTAAAGTACATGTCTCTGAGAATTACCCTAGAACTTCTGCATACATTCCTCTTTGAGAAAATGTCAAGTATTTTAATATTTGATTTTCTGAAAGAGTGCAGAATGATTTTTAATTAACTTTGCTCCTTCTTGAAAATTCTGCAAAATGTCTTTAATTCTGTGGAATTAAAATCCAAATTAATTTGGGGAAAAAAAGATATGCAAATTTTAAAACTGTAAGTCTCACACACAGGCAAAATTAATGGAAATTGCAAAAAACATCAAAAGTGGGTAATTTTCTGGCCTTCTAAGAAGTATGATTTCCTGTTTTATTATTTATTTACTTCATACTATCCACAAGCTTTTAGAGTTTCCTGTTTTTTAGAGATACTAATTTTATTGTTTAACTAAAGAAATTAGAAATGTTCAGTTTTAAATATCATTTTAAAATATTTATACTCTATTTTCACATTCAGTACAATTTTTAAAATTTTTTGCTAACTGAAATGTATGATGGAACCCTTAATTGAATTTTGTGTGCAATAACATTTTTTTAATGAAAATTTAGTGCTTTAGCACTAAATAATTCATCATTATTATAATTATGTACTAACCAGAAATTACGTTTTACACCATTTTGTATTGGTTTACCACACTATTCTTGGCAGTTCTTAATCTTCCAAGGGTTTATACCATTGGCATTTCTTTTCTAGTATTTCCTAATAATTCCTAAATAATTAATAAATTCAAATGAAAAATTCAGACCTAATTTCTTGACTCATGACTGTACATTGGTATTGTACCCATTTTCTATTTTAAAAGTCTAAATAGTGTTCTATAAAATCATTTCTTGAATATTTCTTGAAATGTTTTCTTAAATACACATAATTAAATTTTTATGATTATTTCACTACAAAAGTCTATTCTTGACTGCTTTGGACATTCTTTCAAAATTATAATAATGTAAATCTATGTTAATTTGATAGTTTTTTATAGATATTTAAAGTGTAAAGAAAACAAAAATTTGCCACTCAAATAGTACTGGTTATTAGTTGATTACAATAACTTCAATTAGTACTGCATTTACTACTAATACTATTACTACTTTTTCACTTTCTTGCCCATATTTTGAGAAAAGAGAACGTATTGTAATCATATGCCAGAAAAAGGTGAATTTTCAACACCACACTAAGTCCCTCTCTATACTTATAGGTATATAGATATTTATGGCGATATATAAACTGACAGTAAAAACAAATTACATGAATTGTGAATTATCAATTACAAGACAGATTCTTCTGAAAGAACTAAAAGACTGCCATATTCTTTGAGTTTCAAGATCATATCTATATTGATATTCATGATATTCACTTTGACTTAATTCATAATACGGTATCTAATCCTAGTTTATTATAATATTTCAAAACCTCATCTTATCAGTAACAAAACAAATACAATGAAATCATTCCACCAAATCTAATTATAAAATAATAAATATAAATAGTAACTTCCAGTCAGCAATATTCAGTTGCATTCCATAAAAAAAAAAATTAATTTAGAAATCTTGGTTTAATATATCAAATTTGGAGTTTTCTGAATACCTCCTCTACCCCTTGTAACGCACATGTAACATGCGCTTGAATCTCCCTCTACTAATTACATAACGCTTACAGCAAGACCCCCAAGTTACAATACATGAAAACTAATTCCAAAGCAGAAACAATCATATTATTTGTATTTGTGTTATGTATTGCATAGGTGAGAAAAAGCCGTGCCCACCTGTTGTGGATGACGGATGAACTCTGAGTCTACTGCGTTATTTTAATTGGATTCTAGAATATTCTAGAAATATTCAAGAATAAGCTCTAAGAGAATGGAGGACGAAATGCAGTGTAATGGGCATGCAAATTGGAGATTCAACACTGGATGTTCTACTTTTCGAGGATGATTTAATCATCACGGCTGATGATGAGCAGGATATTAACTATATGTTTAGAAAATTAAAACAAGAATTTGATTTATGGGGATTGCAAATAAATGTGTCCAAAACAAAGTATATAGTAACAGGAGAATATGGAAATTATCTGTGTATTGGAAATGATAAAGTACAATTATGCGATGATTTTAAATATTTGGGTTTCACAGTTTCAAAAGAGGGCGCAAGTAATAAGGCTATTATTAATAAGATAAATCAAGGGAAATGAGTCATAAATCGCTAAATCCAATTTATAAAAAAAAAAAAAAAATATATATATATATATATATATATATATATATATATATATATATATATATATATATATATATATATAATATATATATATATACACACACACACACACACACACACACAGTACCATAATAGAAAGTATTGTAAGATATGGCTCAGAAGTGTGGGAACTAACTCAAAAAAACAAAAAGAGATTATGTATTGATGATCCAAATGGACTTTTTGAGATGAAGTTGTAGAATATCTTGTTTACACTACATACAAAATGAAGAAATAATGGAGAGAATGGAAATTCAAAAGGATATAATAGATACTGTAGAACGAAATAAATTTCAACGGTACGGACATCTGCTGAGAATGCCAGAAGAGAGGTGGCCCAAACAAGTATATAAATGGATACCACCCTATATCAGGGGAAATGCCCCTGAAAGCACTCATACATTTATTATCCAAAAAAGAATACTGCGAACAATGACCAGCACTCATAAGCTGGAGTCTTGCAAACCCTTGTTCAAAAAATTAAGGATTCTTCCACTACCGTGCATGTACATATTTGAAATAGTTGTCTTCACAAAGAAGATTCTCATGGAAAACAAAGACACTTTCACTCTAAATTCTGATGTACACAACTATAACACTCGACAAAAGGATAACCTACATGTTCCCCAATCTGAAACTACACTTTATCAAAAAAGTACCGCAATAGAGGGCATTACACTTTACAACAAATTGAGCCATGATATTAAAGAGATTAATACAATACATAGATTTAAAAGTAAATTGAAAGCTTTCCTGCTTAACAACATGTTCTACAGTGTGAAGGAATACACAAATCACATCACTACCTCCCTTAAAAAACAAAAATAAAAATTCTAATCCCATTGATTCTCTGTTTCATGTTGACTGTTCAAGTTGAAGCAAAGAAAAAAGAACTGGCATATCCCATCCTGCTTGTGTTAAATTGCAGTTGGACTGATGTAGAAGGAGAATGCCAAACCCAAATTCTATTTCCTTCATCCTGAATTTGCTAAATGCACTAGGCATCATTAATATCGTTAAATCATTTCTGAGATTATATTTATTATTAGATTGTTATTATTTCTATTATTTTTTTTATTATTACTATTATTATTATTATTATTATTATTATTATTATTATTTTATTATTATTATTATTATTATTATTATTATTATTATAAAAGATGGTGGGGAAGGCCATCAACTCCATGGAAACAAGGAATACTGACAGCAATGGCGACCAAAAATTTGACAGATGAAGATGGAGTTGATAGATATTTCCAGCCTTCTCTATCCACTACATCTTCCTCTGTCAAACTTCTTGTCGCCATCACAGTCAGTATTCCTTGTTCTATAGATCAGTTTTGAATATTTCCTTCATAATTAACAGATTCAATCAATACATCATAGCTGCAAAAATTGTTATCTTTATTGTAACAATTTATGGATTATAACTTTTTAAATTTATTATATTCTTAATTTAATTTGTTAATATGTTAATGTTTTAATATAAAAATGAGTAAAAGGAATTTTTGCAGCAAATGTTGAAAAATTTTCAAAAGAAATATCAGCATTACGTAATACGAAACTATAACCCCTACTTCCCCTACGTAATGCTGCCTCAGACCTCCTCCCCACCTCTTTAGTGTTACAAAATTTATGGATGATCCCTTACAATATATGTTAATTATCTTCATCACAAATAACAAAACAAGAATAAAGCTTTATTTCCCATGAATTTGTTTGAGGTTCTAATAAATAATTTTTTTCTTTAAAATATTTTTCCATGGATAAAACAAAGGAGCTTAAAAGTATGGCACAGGTCTCATTTTTGTTGAACTCCCCGAATTTTAGAAAAAAATCAAATTTACAAATAATGAGAGAAAGTAAAGAATAATAATAATAATAAATGTTCTAGTTTATCAAGAAGTAGTTTATGTGAGACACTGTCAAAAGCTTTCAATAAGTCCATAAATATACCTGCAGTAAAAAAGTTATTTTCTAGATTATTTGTTTCATGGATAAAATCAGCAACTGCAGTAATAGTGGACTTCCTGAATCCATGTTGTTCATTACTTAACAGATTGTTTTTTTCCAAAAAAAAGTACATTCTGACTGCTATTACTTTCTCGAATAATTAAGCAAAGCATGACATAAGTTATTGGTCAAGTTTTCAACTTCAGTAGGTTTTTTTAAAATATTGGTCGCACAATACTAATTTTCAGTGAATAGGAAAAACACATTCATGAGTAGTTGTTAATTAGGTGAACTAAAATATTAACTAACGAATTCTTGCATTTTTCAATATTTCTGGTGTAATCTCATCCCATTCACTTGTTTTACTATTATTTAGTGTTTCAATAAGTTTTTTAATTTCTGCGGCATCTGTTCTGGCTAGATACGTTGAATGTTTAACTCTGGAATTTAGAAAAATTTCATTACAATGGCTTATTTCAGTCCCTGTGCTTAGGAAATAATTATTAAATACTTCACAAACTAGCATTGGGTCATTCACTAACTCACTCTCATGGTGCAGCTTTATATTATTGTGTTTAGTTGTTTGTTTACTAGTATTATTTACAATATTCCATAATACTTTGGATTTATTTTTTGCATTTTCTTTTTTGCTTTTGCACTTCTTAATTCTTTTCTAAACAATTTTCTGACATCTTTATAGCATTCTTTATGTTCATTTATTTTAGTGTGTTTAAATAGGGTATATGATTCTCTCACTTCTTTAATTGCAATAACTGTATTTGATACTTTAAATTTGTTTATTTGATTGATGACTGCTAGTTTTTTTAATTGGGCAAGTATAATTCAGATATTTTTGTAATACTTTAAGAAATACATACTATTTGTTGTTCGAGTCTTGTTCTGTGTAAAAACTTCAGTCCATTCTTCACTTTTTATTGATTCACATAGTTTAGTAAGGTTTTTATCTGTGTGATGTCTTGTAAATGAGAATTTTATACTTGTTTTGTGAGGTTTTTAATTATTTGCCCTTTGTGGTCAGAGATATGAAAATCTAGATTATATGCTACATGGTTTCTTTCTTTTATAATGGTTAATACATGATCCACGGCACAACTAGAGCTTTCTGTAATTCGTGCAGGTGCAAGTATTACGACATGAATGTGAAATCCCTCAATTATATCTCTTAGTTTATTTTCTGTTATATCTATATTTACCTCACCTACTATTACTATTTTATTATTATATTTGTTTAGTAGCCTTTCAAACTTTCTCATGCATGTTGTAGTTCACACATGCTGTTGTAGTACCATTAAATCAGATACTAATTTTGTTTCCAAATAACATGTAACTGAATATTTCACTGCAGATAGGCATTTAAATTACACTTATGATGCATGGATAATTATCCTGGTATAATGATTACGCCTTATAACTAAATATATTGAAGTTTACTAGAAACTATATTATTGAAAACTTATTGTTATTGCCTAAGAACATAAAAAACTGGTTTTCAAATAAAGCTTATTTTGTTTTTATGAGTTGAAAATTTGCAACATCTTAAGGTTTCAAATCCTAGGAAAATCTTTCACTTAAAGAATCTCAGAAAGCAAGTTATTTTATATGAATTAAATTATTAACAACTATGTTTATAATTAACTCCAAAATGGGCACAATACGAGTATTCACACAGTACCACTAATAATTTCAAAATGTATGTTCAGATCACTTCAATAAAACAAAAAGCATCATTCTAAAACATTTCCCAGACAAATAATAAATGCAGGAAATGGTGAATTATAAAAAAAAAATTTTAAAAAAATGATTTTTACATTGACAAAAATTATTCCAAAAAAAATATAATACAAAAATTAATAAATAAATGTAGAAAAACAAACTGACATTTTGTTCTGTGGTGGCTACAGGTCCCAGTAAAGACAAAACAGCATGGATGAAGAGCACTGCCCTGCAATTTAAAGGTAAGCTGACAATGGAAAGGCGAGAAGAAAAGAGAATTTTTCCAAGAAGCCATTATTAGAGGAAAGAGAAAAGGAAGTCTGGATGGTGGAAAACTGGTAGAAGAGATTAATATGCATAGGATGAGGCCAACTTCAGGAAGGGTGAGAGGAAAGGAATATGATCATTTAAAATAGTCTGGTAGAGATTCTTTAATAAATTGTTAATATACAGAGTGAGTCATGTAACTTTTGAACAGTTGAAGTTATTGCAATGCTATTTTCACGAAAGTGCATGAGGGAATGGGGCATGTATTCGTTTTGATCTTTTCACTTGTCTTTTAAGAGATACTGAGGTAACTTTGTTTTTCAAATGGAACTATACCTATTTTTTTTTACCTCCCATAATTTTTTTTACTTCTCATAATGGATTTAGCTATTCTAGAGCATTTTTTTAAAAATTTTAATTAATTTAATGGAAAGAAACTTACTGTGGAATTGTCTTTTAAAACAATGAAATGAGAGTTTGAATTTCCTATTATATTTGTAAAAACATAGTTCATATTGTGAACATTTGTTAGATACAATGGCAGCTTGGCATTTTGATACACATTTGTGCTTTCTCTTACAATGAGTTTCCTACATTAAAAAATTGTTGAGCATAGAAACACTAGTGCAAGATTTCTCAATTCGGTATTATGATTCAAATTTAGCATTGTAATTTGGCTGACTGTGTATTGAATTTCAACCTAATTAATGTGAAATTGATACAAAAATTTGAGGTTCATAAATAGTTATGGAAATAAAATAAAATTCAGATATTGGCTATTCTGATAAAACTTAGGAATGAAGTACAAGGTTAGTCTTAATTGGCTTTTCTGAAATGGTGAAAAAATTTGTACCTTTCATGACAAGCATTGAAAGGCGAATCCAATGATATACATATTGTCATGTGTTAGATAAGCAATACTTTTTATTAATTTTGATTTTTTTGCGACTCATATTTAACGTATATTTTAACTCGAGCTCGCAGCCATTACAGAATCAGTTTGCCAATTTGCTCATCTGCATTTATTTTTTTTTCATCTATTTTATTTTATCTTGGCACAATAATTTATGCGAATTTCAAAATTTTTAATTTTTTATCAGGTATTTCATTTCGTAAATTTAATTTCAAGTATTGTTCCTTTAATTAATTTTTTTGTACTTTGGTTCAATTTGTTCACAAAAAAATTAAACAAATTATTTTTTTGTTGTACAAATTGTAATGTACATGTTTTTAATTTGATAGCACTGAAGATGGCTGCAATGCATGCAAAAAAGTTTTGTGATGAATTACACGTACCATGACAAAACTACACCTTGTAATCTCTTTTATAACAAGTATTTAGGATTTAAGTACATAGAGAGCTTTAATAGCAAGACAGGCAACTGATCAATTTTTTTAAAATAATACTTTTGAGAAAATGTTGGAAAGAATGTCTGTCAGAAATTGTAGCCAAGGTGCTACCGGTTGCAAAATTCCCGAATCGTTGGCAATAGTAAAAAATAGGGAGTGGATTGCTATGATTTTGCATATTTTTTCTGTTGTTGCAGGGCATGGCTAACTGAAATTTCTTGACATTTGATTAGAACTGAATGCCATGTAGAATAATGTTAGTGCAATTTGACCCAGTTTTCCTGTTGGTGCTTGTTCTTGTAGGATAGGATCATATTTTGGATATTTCATTAAAATGGCGACTTATCTGTCAAACGTTTCATGTTTTCATAGAATCTATTTATTTGAGAGTGATTGTTTTTTTTCCCCCTCTTTTTCATTCTTTCTTGAGATGATTAAATACTTGTGCAAATATTTTAGGATATTTCTTGATGTATTTTTTTAAGGGGAGTAGGTACTGCCTATACAGCCCCATGTTAAATTACCTTATTTCAGGTTCGCTTAGCTTCAACATTCTCTTTCCTAGCCAATTCAAATTTTAAATACATACTTATTAGGGTTTTTGTATGTTAAAAATTTGCCATTTCCATTACTTTCATATTTATTACAAGAAAAAAAATATTTTCATAGTGGAAAAAAATACAGAAATTTTTCAACTATATCTGCATCTAGATCCAAAAACAATGATTTATTTTAAATGAATACACCTTCAATCAGTAGACTTAATTCACTTCTATAACTGGTATAAATTTCATTTGAATATCTGTATTCATTTCAGAGGTAAGCGTACCTAAAAAATAAAAATTACAAATATCGGGAAATGACACTCAAAGTTTGAAGTAGTAATTTAACTGACCTTAGTATCCACCAGGTTCATATAATGATTTTGAATCTTCCTCATCATCATTAGATATTCTTTTCTTCTTCCTCAGTTCTCTAACTTTAATTTCAATAGATTTATTAGCCTTATATATTCTTAATTTGTCTATCGCTTCAAATGAAGTAACTGTGTTGTAGCCTGCACTGATACCTAAATCTTCTAAAACATTTAGCCTTCCCATGCATCCCTCATTAAAATTAATAACAGCATCCAACACTCCCAATTTTAATGTCATAAACCCTACAAACACACCCTTTGGAATTCTGTTCCAAATTAAATTATTAAAGGATTCATTGACATTTTGTGTCTTTCCATGCAAACACCTTTTTAATAATTCTGGTTTGGAAAGATCTCTATAAATTGGTTTTATTGCTTCCATTACATCACTAGGAAGGCCATGATGTTTATAGTTTTGTGGGTCTTTATTATATTTACACCAGGAATCTTTCGACACAAGGAATGCATGGGATTCTCATCCGTTGAAGCTTTATGGAACCAAGTACACCATACGGCTTTCCTCATTGCTTCTAAACTGTCAGTATTATTTCTAATTGCATTACCATAATAGTCCTGCAGTTTGTTTATTTCACCTCCTGTTAATCTATTCTTTCCACCTATTGGTTTCCCATCAGCCAGCTTCTTCCCCTTCATATCTTGCACCACACGTCTTAGTCTAGCACCCATTCTTTTGTGCACATGCCCAACACATTCAAGTTTATTTATTTTAATGTCACCATAGGGTTTTGATTCTACAACAGCATTGTACCCTTTACTGTCTCCATCACCCAAATATTCAGTGCACTGAACACCTCTCTTTCCGTAGACCTATTAAAAATGTTTACAGAACCTTCCACCTCCATCCCACCTGAAGAACCACTGTAGTTAATGACACAATTACTTTCATGTTTTTCAGTGTCTTTAGATTTATTGCAACCATGGCAATATTTTGTCAGAATGTCAACATCAAGCACTTTTCCAGTATCCACACAGGTTGCTGTCACAACACCATTCAAACTTTTGTGACCTCTTCTTTGCCAGCTTCCATCAACAGCAACAGCAATTTCTGTACAGCCATTGTTCTCTTCTACAGCTTCTAATGCTGCTTGCTTCATTGATATTTCAGCACATTTTTCAACACTAGTTGATATTGCTGTCATAGCTGACTTAAATTTTGTAGCAGGGTTAGGTAGATTCATTGCCCCAGCAGCACTTTGCCTCCTTCTCGTCCCTTGCCAATGCACGTAAACCATACACAAACCTTAAATTAACCTCAAAGCCATTGCCAGTTTTCTTTGATGTATCAAAGCACAGATTGTGTTTGCAATTGTCACAGATAATGACGAGACTGCAGGCCAATCCCTTTCTCTTCTTCACAACTTCACCAACAGTTAAACAATTTTCACCATCACAATATTTACATTTTGTAAAGCTGTTTACAGCAATTGACAGCATATGTAAATCAATTAGCTGATATCCACTTTTCAAAACGCCGTCGTTCATTTGCATTTCCTCAGAGAAATCGTTGTTCAAGCATTTTCGAATGGACAGTTTCCTCTCAGCAGAGCTGACTTGCTTTGTTCCACTTGCACCACTGGAGTTGGCGTGGTAATATTGTCTTTCACATTTTCATTCTTTTGATATTGTGCTGATTCTTATGCACTTTTCTTACCCCGAACTTCTTAATTCGCGGCATATTCGCGGCACTATATAAATACTTTACGTCACTTCACAAATAAATACTTCACTTTGCAATGCAGATCTACTCACAAGTCAAACTCACAAATTCGCGCAATACAGAAAACAAACAAAATACCAGAGAGAAACTACGGAAAGTGAGTTCCATGGTGGAAATAAGTGTAGCCAACACTTGAAAAGATAAATTTCTTTCTATATCTGAGTGCTTTCACAAATTCAACACACACAAACACGTAAATAGATGCAGGACAAATGCTTTTGTGAAAAGGGGGCGTGGCCATCAAGTGTTGACATTCAGAGAAATGTATAAAAAACACATTTCTGGTCGGATTTTAGCAAAATAAAAAGTAGCACCAAACTCCTAAATACACAGGGAATGAAATTACGTAAAAAAGGGAAAATCGAAAATTTGACCTAAAATGGCTGTACCTACTCCCTTAAACCAGACATACAATGTACTTCTCTAAGGTGTGTATTTACTTCAATTAATTCCCCAAGAAGCAAGCTAGGTTAAATTGTTTGCACAAAAATCTCTTTTCATTCTGCATGCTTCTCCTGAATTTTATCACAAAACATTTATACAGGAAATGAAATATAGTTAATTTTAATTGCAAATTTAAGTGCTTATTCTAAAATTTTTATGTTAAACTCACGTTTTAAAAGCATATTTCAAGATTTATTTTAGGAAAAACACCCTCTAGTTAGTAATAAAATGTTAATAATTCCATCAAATTTGAGGAAACCAACATAAGTAGCATAACCAGCAAAACCTGTGCCAGAATAATATTGTGCATTTTTTGTCACAAACTTGACAAGGAAAGACAAAGGATATAATTATTATCCTTAAGCATTTTTCACATACCCACATTTTTAATTGGAAAACCCATTTCATCTCTAATAAAAACATCAATGAACATAAGTTTTATTTTAATTTATTTGTAAATAGAAATATTCAGTTCCATACACACAATATTTACAATGGAAGACATACACTTATTTAGTATGGCAAACTACATATTATTTACATTAGCACTTCAGGTATCCAAATCCAATGATCAAAAAAGAAAATATAATTTATTCAATTCAGCCTCTCAAAGATAATACCACATTACATAATGAAAACATTCTTCACATAAAAAATACTGTTTTTAACCTTCAGTAACACTGACCACAATTCTTTTGACATGAAAGCATGTTATTATATTCCATTTCATGTTTTCAACTTCATTAAGGAATGTTAAGTAAGGAGTTAGAAGGAATGGAATAAAAAAAATAATGTATTAGAACATTACAACTTGCCATAAGTGTCAACATTTTATTACCTATTTTACAATAAGAATATAATAGTTTATGAACAAACCTAGTTATCATTAGGTCTTAGCTTCCACATATGAACTTTCTCTCAGCATTAAAAAATTTCCCTTACATTTTAATTCGCAAAGTAACCTATTACTTACATACATATCAAAGGAATAATAGCAAAGTGGTCTAATTTTTTTGACTAGGGACCATGTCATCAGTTCCGATGGCCAAATCTTTCAGTTACATTACATTAAGAGCATTAGCACATATTGTCAATTTTGAAGCTAATAAATTTTGTACAAATCACAACTATTACACTTTTATGTAATCCACCTGAAGCCCAAACCATCTTTTAAAAATGCTATGAGCACAGCTACTCTTGTGTAATTTTCTTTTCATTGCAGATTACAAACCATAAGTTACATAAAATTGGCAAAAATATTATGAAATTGTCATTACTGTAATGTAAAAAGTGATGTTTCTTACATAACAAACAGTATTCCTTAAAAATAGTAGCTACCTTTTTTTTTCTCCCTTTCGCATAAAATAAGGCCTCCTTTTTATAAACTAAATCTTAATCAATAGCAAAAGATTTCTCCAGATGAAGACTTAGATGATTTCAGAAAATTAGTATTTATATTTAAATACTAATTTATTTATTCTTACATATGCTTTTCTTATTTGATCATCAATTAAACAGGCTCTGGAATGACAGTAGAATCATGAAAATCCTTACTCAAGTATGTAATGTAACCTGACTGCTTTCCACCCTGTACTTCAGGGAAATTGTACCTAGTCTGATTTGCATTTTTCACAGACATAATAGGTGTTGTGGGATGGTTAGGATCTTCAAAAAGCTGTTGATAAATGGAGGATCTACCACGCTTACTCATTGGTGGATGAAGAGTATTGATCATTCGTGCACCATAACTATTTCTCTGGCGTGACCAACGCAACACACATGCAGCTAGAATTGTCAGTGAGAACAAAATGGCTACAACAGAAAACAAAACAATAATAACTGACCAGAGATAGTTGTCATTGCTCTCTGCCAGCACCGTACTCTGTCTCCAAACAATATGATTCAACTCATCACTGGGATTAGGGGATGTCCTACTTTCAGAATTGTAGTTTTCATCATCCTGATTGTCATTTTCACCCTGTTCATAACCGTCATCATATGCCACATCATCGTCTTCGTCTGCCTCTTCGTCTCCATCTTCATCTTCCTCTTCGTCTCCATCCAGATCATCCTGATTGTCATCAATAACTGGTTCCACAGGCTCTCTCTCCCATTCCCCACAAATCTGTTCTTGTACTTCACCCCACCCAGAGGGACTAATGTCTTCAGTGTCAGGTAAGAGTGACAGTGTCGCCAGTTTGAGGGAAGCCAATTTATTGGCATTTGGCTTAACATTGTGATCTCTGAACCATTTAAGTGTAGCAGAAAATGTTTCATTACAAACCAAAGGATTGTCAGTAATGTCAATTCCCATCAAATTAGGAGTCAATGCCAGTTGTTCTTCAGTGATAGCATTAATATGGTTTTTCGCCACTGACAAAGTCTGAAGCCTCTCAAGAATTTTGGGATCTTCTGCATTCCAAAATGAAGACAATGAACATTCACTGAGATCAAGTGATTCTAGTTCAAGCAAATCAACAAAGGCAGATGATGGCAAATCTGTCAGTTTATTACCTGTAAGATATAGTTTTCTTAATCGTGAGCTTGATGGGAATTTTATGTCTTCTAAATGCTCAAATTTATTATGTGACAAATCTAGCTTAGTAATATATTTGTTGAGAACACCAGGCTTCAGTCTGCTGAGATCATTTCCAGCCAAATTCAAGAACGATAACCTCCCTGTATCTTCAAAGAATGTTCCTTCCAGTGTTTTTAGGCCACAAACTGAGAGATCCAAATTGAACAGAGAACGCAATCCCTTAAATATTTTCTCTGGCAGAACTTGCAACTTTGGATTGTGTGCCAAATTCAATTTTCCGAGGCCTGATATTTTTTGGAAAAGGCCTTCAGGAAGAGGTCCTTGAAGAGCATTATTTGAGAGATCTAAATCTGTCAAAGAAGATAGATTAGCATCACTGAATGTATCCTCTGCAATTTCACTTAAAGCATTTCCACTAAGGTTTAAAATGTTAAGGAGAGAAAACCCTGAGAAAGTAGTTTTATCAATTCTGCTGAACTTGCACAAACTCACATCAAGTTCAGTTAAGTCTGGCAAAATAACTCCAGCCATGCTAGTAAGGTGATTACCTCGAAGTTTAAGTACATCAAGTCTTTTATTTTCAAACACTTCATTACCGACTTCTCCCAATAAATTGTGAGAAAGATCTACTTCCTCTAGTTCCATTAAATTGACGAATTCTTTCCCCAGGGACTTCAGTTTGTTGCCAGCTAAATTCACAGTCATGAGGTTAGGCATTTTTGAAAATGCATCAGGATGCAACTGTGTAATGCCAGTATTTGAAAGAACTAGCTCTCTCAAGAAAGATATATCAAATAAATAATCAGACTTTTTTGAAAATTTCAAATCAGTGTTTTTAATTACCAGCTGAGTGAGATCTTTTGTTTCACTGAACATATCAGGATGAAGAACCAGTTTTTTAACAGAATTAAATTCTACTATTCGAAGGATTTCAAGACCAGAAAAAGCTGCGGCATCCAATTTCTTAACAGTACAATTTTTAATTTGAATAGTTGACACATTTTGAAGGCCGACACTTTCAAAAGTGTTCTTATCTATCACAAGAGCATTATCATTCTCAATAACTAATCGGGAAATTTTCCCACCAAAATTTTGTTCAGGTCTCAATTTCAAGCAACGTGCAATGTAGGGGCCAACTCCTTCCTCAGTGCAGGAGCATGCTGCAGGGCACTCTTCTCCTTCAGAAGCCGCCGAAATTTGAGACACCCAAGTTGTGATGAAGAGGCACCCAAAAAACAGCAACAGGTGCTTCATGGTGCCAGCAATTTTTCAGTCCAATCTGTAACATAATTATAAAAATATATTAAGTTCAAATTGGATCACAAAATAAAGCTCTAAAAATTAAACTTAAAAGCCAGAAAACAATGTCTGCTTTCTTGAAATTAATGTTTATTGTTATTTTAGATCATAAATTTTTATTTGCATGCAATTTTTTAATTATTAATTTGGTTGTTTCATTATTATTATTAATATTATTATTATTATTATTATTATTATTATTATTTATTACTATTATGTAGAACATATTCAAATAACCAAATTTTTGAAATATATAAAATTTGTCTTCCACAATTCACTAAGAACTACTCAAGGAATATTTTACACATTTTCTCACCAACATATAAAAATAAAAGCGAAACTAAAACTTTTATTGCCTGTTAATGTCTTCATCATCAAGTATCTAAATAAGATTAAGCTTGTTAGTTACATTACAATATAGTTATGAGAGGGTATACCAAGAAGACATTTTGACTCTCGCATAATGAGAACAAAATATGAACTGAAAGACTTGTAGCAAACCAAATGTCCATTTTAAATGAAATTTAAAAATTTCAAAGATTAATCATAAGATTAAAATGATTTCGACACAAACCCCATAATGTTAGTTCTCCTGGACCCCTAGAGATTCATGAAATGAAAAATAATATAACTCCGCACATTATAAGGAAAACGGTACGCGAGTACGCAATCTGCAACACATGTTAAGGTTTTTGGCTAACTGAAATGAAGTCACAGGCCCTTAAAACCTGATTTTCGTGACCATAATCCGGCGTAAGTTACATTTATTTCGTAATATACAAAATGAGACATTTTAGGAGTCATATTTCATTTTTGGAGAATATTTCCCATTCCTTGGTGAGTCGTGAGAAAAGTTGCAAGTTAGGTTCCATTGTGCTATTTTCACTTTTAAAACGATTTAAGAAGAGTAGAAAGCTCGATCTGGTCCTCGTGGAGTGTATTAGTAACTTCGACCAACTAACCGTCTCAATGCCAAAAGCTCCTGAGCCATTTCTCTCCTCTCTTTTTATTCTAACATAACTGCAATTCATAAAATTCTATAGTCCGACTTTCTAAAAGCACATCAAGAACATTTGTTTTGATTACCGAAATATTAACGAAATAAATTAAAATCACAGAGGCCAGCACTTTCGCTTTTCACCTCTACTGGGTTCATTTCGTGGTCGAACCGGTTGAATTTGATCAACGTAGTTTTCAATAAATAACCTTCCCTCATCCCACCACTAACGGCATCTTCACGTTCATTGCCCACATTCTATAATTTCACCATCGTCGTTGCCACAAATGCTTTGTTGAAGTTAGTGGAATATTCTTTCGACAGGTTCCAAAACGTCTGAGCATCGCGTCAGCTATTAATTCTCCAAAGTGACAGTTCAGTGCGTGTAGTTAATAAATGAGATAGTTTTCACGAGTGATTTACATTGTTCCCATATATTCACAACAAAATGAAAGAATTTACGCAAATCATATCGAGAAACATAAGGATATGACAGCGTGTAAATTCATCAAAAACAATGTAAATGGATCGGGCATAAATGCCGAATTTACAAAGCCCTAAAGTTTACTTTTAGCACGCTTTTTAAAGAAACTCGCAATAGACAAATTTAATGAAAGAATAATGCATGTAAATAATATTTCTTAAAAAGGCGATTTTGGAAGTAATTTTCTTGCCCTCCAGCTACATAAATATGTTGATTTGATTGAAATATTCTCGAGTTGGCGGAATGACAAAAATGATATGTAGAACCACAGTCCAGAACAAGTTAGCCAACGTTTGCAAAACCAATACAACCGTTTCTATATGTTACTCAATTACCATGCCCCTGATTGGGTTTGGCATGATTGTGAGCCAAAATAAAACTGCCACATAACACGTGCCAGGGACAGTCAAAATGAGATTACCGACACCAACAACAAAACCCTGATCCCAATAAAACATTGCCCCCAAACCATCCATTTGTTAAAATCTAAATATCATTAATGTTGGCGAGACTACTTATTCCCAGAGTGGTCGTGTTTATTAAAAAACACCCAAAATACAACGAAAACTATTACCTTACTTTCCATTAGAGACTTAGCGGGTGAAAAATATTCACCTTACCGAGATGTGAAAATTTAAACCTTTTTATTGTACTTTTTTCTCGAAAATGAAAACAATGAAAAACTTAAAAGCATCCAGCACAAAAACATCGATGTTAAAAACTGCTTCAATAAATCGATATTAAAATTTTCTATTTTTTCGACGTCGACACCGATGTCAAATCACATCTTGAGATTCTAACTGTCGAACATTGCCCTTGTTTTATCATCCGGAAATTCACTAGAAACTTGTAACCTTAAATAGTCTTCTCCTTAACGTCTTACTTCAAAAACTCTTAAAAGTTATTGTTTTGAAGTTTGTTGCGGAGGAAGGTTGATGAAAATGTTCAGATGACGAAAGCTATAGCGAATTTGCAGTTCATATGTAAATCATTATACACGTAAGAAGAGGCAACACAAAAACGAAGAAACTTAAAAAAACAAACTTCTCCGTTAGTCTGCCACAATTCCGTGAGTTTTGGAGGCAATACCACATTCCGCAACGTAATTATCGGCCACCCTCTCTTTCGCCAGCGGCTGTGTTCCCTGCTCAGAAAGGCCTCGTGGATGAGGCGGAGTCGGCGGCGACAGGGACAAGGGCGATGGGAGCGGCTGCGGCAGGTGCGGCAGAGCAGTGCACGACGTTCTTTCGTTCGTCCCCCCCTCCCCACCCGCAGCCGGGCTTCCGCCCACAGAGCGCGGCGCCATCGCCGCCGCCGCCGCCGTCGCGGCGCATTCCTCTGTTCTCGCGAGCCCGGGGCCTCCGCGCCAAGGTTCCTTCTCGGCGCCACCGCGACGCGGACGGGTCGGCCTGCCGCGCACGCTAATACGCGAAGAAAGCACGCCTGCAGGCGTCAATGGACACTCCGGGCAGGGAGGGAGAGAGAGAGAGGGACAAAGGAAAGGATCGTGGCGTTGCCCGGCTGAAGTGGCCGTCCCGAGAAAGAGCTCGGACACTTTCCAGATACACCACTTTACAAACATTTTACCTGGGCGACTTTGTACCTGTCCGTATTTGCGCCTCCCAGTTGGAACGGTTTTCCGAATGCCTATTTCATGGATTCTCGGGGCTTGGCGGTCCACTCACTGCTCCTCCCCTGAACCTGCCAACCCAAGCCTCGCTGTTGTTAGTCTGGGCGGAGGTAGTTTGCCTTCCTTTAAAGGACAGGCGCCGAGAGAAAACTGTGAGGATTCGGAGAAAAATGTAACCATTTGCACATTTTATTTTTTATCGATAACAAAAACAAAAATAATTTCTTTAAATTTACTTCAAACCAGGCAAGAATATTACAGTGAATTATTAAATATTTAATAAGGTGTAAATTAGGTTGTAATAATTAAAGTAATTAATACTTCGTTTCTATTAAACAATATTAAAATAATTGTTTTTGGTTAGATACGTATTTTGGCTAGATTTCTTATAGTTTAATTAGAATTTATAAATTTTTCTATAATAAACAGGGGTCCTTACGCGCATATTTACCTGGAAGAGTAAAACTGTCGCAAATCCCAAACGTACGGCCCCTTAATAGAGCGGCAATGTCACACAGAGTTCACACGCATTTCACTGATAACATCCCTGAGCAATTGTGATTACCTTTAATTGTTTGAAATTGGGCAAACTGACAAATAATATTTAATTATAACTGCATTACCCTCTTCTTCTACACCGACGACCGAGGACGTAGTGACCAACTCGCTTGCCCACGGTTCGAACCCGATCGAAGCCGTGGATTTTTAAGGGCGAAAAAATCCTTCGTACGCCTTCCTTCGGAGAGTAAGTAAAGCCGGCTGTCCCATGTTAGTAGATTTACTGCATGTAAAAGATCCTCAAGCCTAAATGATGCCTCTGAGCTTAATCCAAATCGCCTGTTCGTCGCCCAAGTAATAGCTTCTTTCTCCCATAGTTTGTAAAGAAGCGTAGAGAAATTTGCGTGGTCAGACGGAAGAGCAGGCCTCATGGCTCGAGTCTCGCCACGTAAAATAAGGCAAATTCAATTCAAAAAACCATTCCCAAATTGCCTCTCACCCCCTCTCCAACATCCCTTCTTTACCATCGCCACAGCGACGAAATGTACCTGCTTGAGGCAGAGGACCCTGCGATAGTGTTTCACACAGCCAAAAACATGGATCACCATTATCATTACTCACGTGATATTAAAATAGTACAATTTTACATTTCTACAATAATGCTTCAGTGAAATGCATGACTGATGCAAGCAACAATGCAAGCTTTCAGCCCCGCAAGCTCTCAATGTTTGGGCCCCGCAAACGGACCTTCCGCTCTCGTAAGATGCGAGGTTCAAGAAAGTTGCTGGGCCACTTGCTTTCCTGGGGACCGCGAGTAGAAAGTGAGAGAGTGACTCGCGAAATCTACACGGAGACTCCTAGTGCACATATGCTCGTGTGTCCATGGGTCTATGGAGCAATAGTACGAGGAACAAGCGGAGCGAATAAAAATTCCAAAATTATGTAGTTAATAATCGTAATAACAATTAGTTTAGCTTGGCGCCTCCAGTGGTCATTTGTCACCCAATTCGGTGCTCGCCGAATGTTTGGATCTTTGGGGCACATCAAAAGAAGACATCGTCGAGCAACTCTTATACTATGAATTGGGCGAGCTGTCATTCCTCCTCCGCCGCCTTAATCGATGTACTTCAAATCTCTTTGTTGAATGCAGTTCCGCTAACCCAGATACGCAGTGGTGTATCTGTCAATCAACTGAGTGAGTGACGGACCGACACACGATTACTATATGACGATACACATCTATTTCACATCTTTCCGACATTTACACGAATCGTTAAGACTTTATTAATCAGACTGAAGATAATTAAACGTAATTTCGCAATGAAACAAAATGCTAAACAAGTATTTTAATCGATACTTTTTCACGTATTATCACTTTTCTCTCCCAAAGAGTAAAAGGCGGGCAACCGTAATACATTTAAAATTTATTTTATTAGAAACTTGCAAAGCACAAATTAAACTGTTTAACATGAAAAAATTCGCCGGAGACGCCCCGCAAAGCTAGTATTATATATTACACTCCAAATCAAATTTGAAGATTTCTTTCCATTGTGGTGATTTGTTTGAAACTATTAGCTCTCTTGCCAGTGGCGTAGTGTGGGTGTCAGCCGCCCCGGGCGGAGGAAAACTCGCCGCCCCCTTATTGAGATTTTTTTCAATTTTAAAGACTAAAATATGCAAGCTTGAACAACGGAACAGATAGTCAAGCATACAATTACATAAATAAAAAACTTAAATGAAATATTTAATACACAGTCGAATGTATATGTACACGAACAATACAATTTTTAACAAAATCGAATAATTTAAAAATCACTACACTTTTGAGCACGAAAATCACAGTTTGGAAAGCCCATACATATGCCCACATATGTACGATTAAGATAACGTGAATTGGACGACAGATTATCAATGAAAATTTCTTTGAATTATCGAAGCGTCACTCACGGATTTCCTTGGAGGGACTTATCCGTACTGTAATCTAATTGGTAGGTGTTGTTATAAGATCTAGATCACTATTCTCCGTATGATGGAAGTCAATCTCGCTGAATATCAAACAATCCAAGCACAAAATAAAATAGGGTAATCTCCACAAGTCAGAACAGACCGTGTTGCCAGTCGCTACATTGAGCAAGATGTCATAATTATACACTCGTTAAAAGAAGTTGTCACAATAAGTAATGAACATTTCCTTAGTCATTTAAATCTGTTCGAACCGTAGGAGCGACAAAAATATGAAATGAAGTGTTCAAATTTTTAAATGATATTTATAGTGAAATTTTGCTGCCCCATAAAAATGCCGCTCGGGACGGGCCGCTCCTACCACCCCCACTACGCTACGCCAATGAGCCTCGCTTCTCCAAACTTATGTTAACATAAAGGCGGCTCCACACATTCTGCATTCGGCGAGTAGCCAACGACCGTTCGCAGAATCCCGTGAAGTTAGGATGGATGGGTTGCTTGCTACCATTGCCATGCGCCGTGCTACGACTGCCCTGCGCCAAACACTCAGTGCTCGCCCCTAATCGCAGCGTGTTGGGTCTTCGGGGCACATCAAAATATTGATTGATTGATTTTGTCGTGTTTCCGGGCGCGTGAACTGCTTCGGTCATTAGTCTCGTTAGTGTAGTTTTCTCGGGAGATGGCGATGATCTTTCCCCCTAACCAGGACTCTCCCACCAGCGGGGCACTGCCCCAGTCAGGACAAGGTCTAAGCTCCCGACCGGTTTCCCGGAATATGTGGCAGTGTAGTGTATGTTAGTGTAAGTGTGTGCGCGTAAGGGGAGAGGATAGGACAAGGAAGAGGAAGGACAGATCGCGCGCGGTCCATGGCCCGTTTGGTAGGGTACTACTCCGGCATTCGCCTGGTGTTCGGAGAAACCACGGAAGCTACCGATCAGAGTAGCCGGCCGCTAGAATTCTCCTCCAGACAGCAGCTGAATTCGACCTAGCTGAAAAGTTGTGTCGAAAATCTTGCCGCCGTCAGGACTCGAACCTAGGACCTCCCGGTTAGAGGCGCTGCAGTGACATCAGTTGATGCTCTGAGCTACCGCTACCGGTCACATCAAAAGAAGATAACATCGTGGAGCAACTGTTTACTCTGAATGGAGCGACCAGTCACTCTTTCGCCGCCTTGAGATACATCGAAGAACTAACACCTTTGTTGAATGAATCTCTGCAAACCCAGATAGGCATGGTATATGGTATTTAAATGAAACATTGAAAGACAAATGAAACATTAAAACAAATAGTAAAAACTTTGAGACAGTGTCTCATAGGAGGGTTAAAGCTCCATGCTCCCCCTTCCGATGTGCCATTAATGCAACGGAAATAACAAACTTGCTGTGTACACGAGAAAACAGTTGCACATTCGATTTCCGAGTTCGCTTTTAACCACAGCTGAGGTAGACGCTTTCAATCGCAACTCGCACTACAGAATGTCAGCAGTAGTTAGTTCGTCACCTCGAGATCAGAGAAAATGATTTTCTAACACCGAGCAAGTCTTAACATTCCGATGCTATTACGATTTGTTTGCGTCTGATATCGAAAACACCAAATCATGGTGGAAATAATGCATGCATATAATGTATGCAAATAGTGCATGGTGTTATTTTCGGCACAAAATATCAATATACGATATATTAACAGACCGAGAAGGATCGGTTGAGTACACAAACAAAATCCAAGATATCGTGAACGTGATCGCATCTCATGGGGTAGTAACAACTTTTCTACCCATTTAGCGGCGCTGTTGCAAGCTGACGACAATAAAACAAATGTATTAAAAGAGGCGAGATTAAAGGACTTGCATCAAAGGGGTGCTCCTCTAATTTGCGGCTATTTATCGCCACTGTTTTACATGCTAGTTTAAGGTCGCCGCAAGGTTAACATTGCACCCGTTATCTCGAGGCCAGTGCAACGAAGATCACGTTTGAAAATACTTCGCTTTGTTTTTACAGTGAAATGTTTAGAGATCGCGATCTTTAAACTTTCTTGTTCTTCGGACTTACGACTTCATCCTGACGTTCCAGTACAAAGGATAAGCCATGAATTTGAAAGCACACAAATTGTTTCACTTGTTTAAGTTTGAATTATTTTTCAAATACAATGAAACTTCTCTACAAGACCTTCAAAATTCAAAATTTATTGCTTATTTATCCTTTAAAATAGATTTTATTACATGGGAGTTTTTTTTCTCCCTTTCAAAATTCAAAATTTAAGTAGTATATGACTCAGTGTAGGGATCACAGAATTTTGAAAATGTGCACACAATTCACTTTTCCCCATAGCACGTCATACGCAGTTTTTTAACTGTTTTTTGACGTAAAATAAATAAATAAATAAATAAATAAATAAATAAATAAAAGACCACATCTCTAAGAAGACCACCCCTTTTCGAACAGTTTTCTAAGAAACTGAATAATGATTCCACAATACCAATGTAGTTTTATCCCCTTAAAACGCCCACACTCTTCCGACCAATGACCGCGAATTTTTGTTATAATGTAACAATGTAAACCTTTATGACGAGCAGCAAATCATGCACTGAAATAATAATCCCGAGAGTCGGCGCCAAGGAGTTTCCGGTGTCTTTCAGACAAGCAAATGCGGATTCGGTGGTATAACGGTCAGCGTACCGGACTATTGTACCCGAGCTAGCGGGTTCAAACCCGATCGAAGCCGTGAATATTTAAGGGCGAAAAATCCCTCGTACGCCTACCTTCGGAGGGGAAGTAAAGCCGGCTTGTCCAATGTAGTAGATTTACTGTATGTAAAATATCCTCAAGCCTAAATGAAGCCTCTGAGCAAAATTGAGATCCGCCAGTTTCGTCGCCAAGATAATACCTCCTTTCTCCGCTAGGTGGTGAAAGGAGCGTATCGAAATTTGCGTGGTTAAACGGAAGAGCGGGGCTGATGGCCCGAGTCTCGCCACGGAAAATAAGGCATTAACTAAACTAAGCAACAGCGATCGGGCGCGAGAGATTTCCAAGGGGACACCTTCCAGGAAATTAAAAGAAACTATCGTGTTATAAAGTGGAACGAATTTCACAGAAGCAAAATAACACCCCTGGATTACGATAATTAGATCACCTTATTTCAATAACGCATTGCCGAAAAAAATACCATCCTTAAAGTTCACAGTAATGTACTTTTTGTAATCACATTAATTAATAAGTTGATCAAAGTAATTTAATCATCCAAACCTATAAAGCTTACATTTGAAACTAGCATTGTATTACGATGCCTATCTTAGTAGTCCCAGAAGCAGCGCCGAGTACATAATAGTTTTCCCTTCAAGATCACCATTCTGAAAGACCAATTTTAAGGTATTAATCACGTGGTCGGCATAAAGAGGTTTCAATGTATTTCTGGTCTGGACAATTTCGTTTGGCGATCATTTAAATGATGCAACAAAGTTTTCTTCCGGAACAATTAATACCATAAAGGAATCTCATTTGATTCACTTAATTTGGAAGAAAAATCAAATGAGTGTGAGAGTACAAGAAACAACACTGCCAACAAATGAAATTATGACAGTGTAAGACATTTCCTCTCTTCTATACAAAAATAGACATTTTTAAACGCACGCCTTCAATTTTACAAAACCATTTTCGAAGTATTAATGCACACAAATAAATGCAAATATTAATACATTTTAACGGTTTCTGAAAGCGTTTTGTTTTTACATTTTAAAAGTTTCTCAATTATATTTTACGGAACAACATTCAACATCAAATCAGTTTACACCTTTACTTATTGAGTAAATTTATTAAATAAAATCTCACAGACGCGGCCAACGAACCCGTGTAAAATTAGTGGTGACAAAGAATGGCACATACTTCCTCGCATTAGTTTGATTTCTAATCTATTTTAGAACAGGCTAGCTTTTCGGTATTGCTTCCTTCTTTTCCAAACTGCTTCCAATTCCTCAATATTATTTCATATTTCCTCAAGTTCTCGGTCTCAGAATCGGGGGATTGAAATTCAACTTTAAGATTATAGAAGAGAAAAATGTCGTTTGAGCGCTTACAAAAACGGGTAATTTTGGGTTAGTCACAGAAAACTTTTGAGTTTTCGGGAATCTTTATAAGAAACCGTTTGCAGATATTGATCTAACAAATGCTATAATGTTCGGTAAATGCCCATAATGCACACTGAGAAGACTAAAGCCATGGGATAGTAATATGCAAATATACATATATGCCAGTTGTATCGCGTAAAAGGAATAACGTCAGCGTGAGCAGTAACGTGAGCAATAACGGGCAGTGAATTGGCAGAGTTTTCACTTTTACTCAAGTGATTAATCTGAAAGGGCTTCTGACGTGATTATGGCAGCACGACGGGTTCACAAACTTAGCGGAAATCTAGTTGGAGCTAGAAGCATGGAACATTCCATTTCGAAAATAGCTAGGGAATCCAATATTCCGAGATCCACAGTGTCGAGAGTGTGCCGAGAATACCTCATTTTTGGCATAAACTTTAACCACAGAGAACGCAGTAGCTGGCAGCCTTCAATGACAGAGCCGCGGCGTTTGCGTAGAATTACCAGTACTAACAGACAAGCAACACTGCGTGAAATAACCGAAGAAATCAATGTGGGTCGTGCGAAGAACGCATCCGTTAGGACAATGCGGCGAAATTTGGCTTTAGTGGGCTGTGGCAGCAGAAGACCGACTGGAGTGCCTTTGCTAACAGCACATCGCCTGCAGTGCCTCTCTTGGGTTCGTGACCATATCGATTCGACCACAGGCGACTGGAAAACCGTGACTTCGTCAGATGAATCCCGATTTCAGTAGGGTTCGAGTATGGCGCAGACCCCACGAAGTCATGGACCCAAGTGGTACAGAAGGCACTGGGAAAGCTGGTGGTTGTTTATACATGGAATGGACTGAGTCCTCTGGTCCAACTGAACCGATCATGGATTCAAAATTGTTCTGGTCAGATACTTCGGAGATCGTTCGCAGCCAGTCATGGACTTCGTGTTCCCAAACAAAGATGGAATTTTTAATGATCCCGCCCCCATTTCACCGGGACACAATTATTTACGATTGGTTTAAAAAACATTCCAGACAATTCGAGCGAATGATCTGGCCACCCAGATCGCCCGACATTAATCCCATCGAACATTTATGGGACATAACGAGAGGTCACTTCGTGCACTAAATCCTGCACCGGCAACACTTTCGCAATCATGGGCGTCTGTGAAAACAGTAAGACTAATATTTCTGCGGGAATTCCAACGACTTGTAGAGTCCATGCCACTCGTTGAGTTGCTGCACTTCGCCGGGCAATACGTTATTAGGAGGTATCCCATGACTTGTCAACTGTGTATATATTACAGTGGGAGTTGGAAAAAAAATAATTGAAAGATCAATAAAACAAATGAAAATGGTATTTACATCCTGTTATTCTATGCATTTAGCTCCATTCGTACAAAAACATGTTGAAAAAAAATTAAGTATTTGAGAAAAGGTTTTAAAAATCCATTTTCACGCAAAAATAACGTGAAAACTAATTACATTATGAAAAACTTGTATATGTCCTCATTTAAAGATCTACCTTCTGAAGAACAGATTTCATTCAGAAGAAAAATCTCCATATTTAATATTTATTGTGGGAATTCTGATTTGGTGTTGACGTTCTTATGAGAAGAAATAAAAGAGGTCATCTTCGTCAACATATTATTTTTATTAAGATAGCCGCTTTCGACGGCTTTGCCGCCATCAGTCTACAAGGTACAGAAAAATATAACAAAATTACAAATAAAGTACAAAATAAGATAGAAAATTAAATTACAATTGATTTTGTAATCATATCTCCTTTGCAATCCGTATCTATTGCAATCATATAATGTGTCTTTATTGATATTTTATAATTCTTAATTTAAACTGCTACTAATCCTCCCGTTGCATTTCAATTTTCGTAATTTTATGTGCTATCTGTAACTGAAATTTAAATGTATCTATTAATTGTAATTTAATTTTCTATCTTATTTTGTATTTTATTTGTAATTTTGATATATTTTTCTGTACCTTGTAGACTGATGACGGCAAAGCAGTCGAAAGCCGGCTGTCTTATTAAAAATAATATGTTGACAAAGATGACCTCTTATTTCTTCTCTTTTAATATTTTAGGATGATGCTGAAAGAATTGAGAATGTCCTTTTGGTTTCGTATAAGTACCCCCAAAAATTAAAACAATCTTTCAAATCCCACGAGCTGCGACAGATCGTTCGGGGAATATCAGTTTTGGTGAAAATTCTGCCAACCGTTTACAACAGCATGTCATGAGGAAAAATTTCCTATATAAAGGAACAAGAAGTCAGATTTTTCGGTATCGGGGACCTTCAATACGAATTTTCCAACTGAAAAATTTCAGTTTTTTGCTGCAGCATTACATAACCTTCGTTATACTACGTACATACTATGAGAGCAAGTAAAACGGGTGTTCAACACGAAGTATATTTCATTCTAATCGAATGATAAGTCAGGATCTGCTCCTTCTGTACCTGCAAGATATCTGCTATGATTTCGCAAATAACTTTAGCGTTGCTCACCCTTTCCCGGCTGCACCATAGGGTAAAATGTCGAAATTTTTACCGTTACCTTCCACAACCGCAGGCAAGATGGGAAAACGGCTAAGAACGTGCGTTGGTTAGGAAGAGCGTGGGAATGCTTGCTTGGGAACAATGTCATTAAATAGATTTCGCAACAGAATTATATATTCGTTTCGATGGCTCGCTGCTGCCGACGCTCATTTTCCACAAGGATTTATAACCACCGCTAGTCTATATTGTTCAAATCGTGAGCATTGTAACAGCTACACTTCCATTTTACAAATCCATAATTTAACAAAATTTATCTTAAGTCCTGATGTTTTTCAGAAATTTATGAAATTGTCACGATGGTAACAACAAGATAGTACAATATTCTCCATAAAAATACATTTCCATATTACTGTAATTAATGCTTGCCTCATCCCCGCCAGCGTATGCTGGTTGTGAGACACGTATAGAGAAATTATTCTAAGAAGGAACCATTTTGAAAGGTTAGGAAACATTTGAACGTCATGCAGAGCGATGATAGAGGAAAACGACATGCAGGGGGATGATAGGGAGAGATAGTGATGAAGCCATCTGCAAATGAAATGACTAATCTAACGCATGTATCTGCAAATTAAATCAAACTAATCTATGGACATAACCTGCCATTATACCAGCAGTGGCTAAGCAGTAGCTGTCAAGGCGGTTCGTTTTGGTAGTAATCTCTATATATGGACGTACTCACCCCCAGCGCAGACTGGGGGAGGATGATGGGTAGGGAAGGGGAAACGGAAGGCAAGATCTCGTGCGGTCCGTGACTCGTTGTCCAGTGGGGTTTTGCTTTACTATACGTCTGAGTAATCAGGAACACCACGGAATCTGTTGATCAAAGTGATCAACCAAAGAATTTTGATCCCACTCACACGTTGGTGTTCAACGTAATGTTGGAATATATAAAGGCAATTTAGCGTTTCGCCAGGATCGAACCCGCCATCTCCCAATTACGATGTTTATCGATACATAAACGAAATTCGTGAAAACGACCCATCACAAATTTAGTTGACTACCTTTAAAGCAATCGACACCGGGTTGCTAGGACTCCCCCTCTTCTTGCATTCAAATGCAGATAAAACTTGAAATAGCACGTCGAAATACTTTACAATTCCATATTTTCGTACATAAATTTCAATAAAAAAATAAATTTACTCTATTTTTAATAGTATATTTTTACTCGGACTACACTAATTAAAGAGATAAATGATAAAGTATGTTAATCTACAATATTCTCTTTAATAATTTACGATTGTGAAACCAGTTTATTAACTTCCACATTAATAAAACTTTTAGCCCAGAAGCAATTTTTCATGTCCTATTAAAATGAGTTTTTAACATATAGACTTTAAAAGAAACGTAAATACGCAAAAATTGTAGGAAACGTAATATTGCACAATATTGTACAACTGATATACAAAGCAACATTCTACAAAATATTTTCAAGGTCATTTGATAAATTTTACAAGGCAGGCCAGTTGTGTGAGTTGTCACATGACCTACCTCGCATAACAAGTACGTTCTGGAATGTGTGAAACCTATCACTGCTTCCCATGTATTAATCAAGGACTAGCATTATATTCATATTATAAAGTATTACACTGCAACTTTTCTTTTCCTCCCGTGGAAATAACTTTTTTTCCATTACCAAATTTGCGCGGAACAAAGTAGCATTTCAATAATGAAGGAAATGCTTTTTCTAAACCGGCAGACTCGCGCATTACCTTCTTTACGCAACGATTTGAACGTTAAATAATCAAACCGGTCTTCCATGGTAGTTGCACAAGAATACGTCGCCAACGTTTGAAATTTTTTAGAATTGCATTTCCGAAAATTACAAATTGTGATGCAGATTTCTGCATATTTTTCGTAATACGTTTCTGTTATTGTCGACACAACGCAACTAAACAGGAACGAAAAGTAACTTAAACGGCCGGCGTCCATCAAGGTTTTAACAGAAGTCATTCTTTCAAACAATCCAAAGAAATGACTTTGTTAACGATGGCGAGTGAGTACTTTGACGAGTAAAGACTTCCTGTATCAACAAGGTATCACCCACCAGCGGGACACCGCCGCAGCCGGGTCGAGCTCTAAACTTCCGGTCCGGTCTCCCGGCATGTGTGCTGGTGCAGTGCGTCAGTAAGTGTAAGGGGACAGGATAGGACAACGAAGAGGTAGGAAAGATCTTGTGCGGTCCGTGGCCCTTTTTTTAGGGTACTCCTCCGGTATTTACTTGTTGATCGGAAAACTACCGATCAAAGCAGCCGGCCGCTAGTATTGTCCTACAAACAGCGACTGACTTCTACCTAGCTGACAAGCTAGTGTCGAAAATCCTACTACCGTCGGGACTCGAACCTACGACCTCCCGATTACAGGGTCAGCAGCGACATCAGTTGATGCCCTGAGCCATCTCTCCCGGTCTAGCTTGATCGATATCTACGCCAGGAGAAAAAATGAAAAAAAAGGAAGAAAGGGGCAAAAGTAAGATAAAATACTAGAAATATGCATCAGAAGCTAAAATAGGCAAATTTAAAAACCTACAACATAACTCTAGAACTACAATTACGCAATTACTATTATTAGAAGTCATAAAATCATAATAATAACAAAGACATTTTGCCAAACTTCCGGGCTCTATTAACTATTTTATTTGTGAATTACAGTTATTTATGTGTTCAAAACAGGTGAATAATCACATTAGAAATGCGATTCCTGAGGCATGTCAATGGCTGTTCATTAAGACACCAATTAAGAAATGAAGATATAAAAATTGAGAATAAGACAGCATAGAAGACTAACTAAAGTACCACGGAAAACACTGGTTGTATCACTTGAAAAGGATGAACGATGAGAGTTGCCTAAACATGCCTTTTATTATAAGCCAAACAGAAAAATTGGTAAGATCCAAGGACTAGATGTTCGTCGCTAGATGACTTTTTTGGAACCGGTTAATGACCTAATCCTTGCTGCTGCTGATTATATAACGTATTGAAACTAGATCTTGAATTCCTCCTTACTATAAAAAAATAGAGACAAAATTTCTGAAAACTGGTTACCGCCTTCCGGAGGAGGGGGCTTAAAAGAACCATGAGCTTCCTCCCCTACCCGGGGGGCACCACTGTCGCGCATTACCTGAATTTTCGTCATTCTTCAATTTTAAGGTTTTACTCCACGAACCAATCTGCGAGTTAATGATTCTTATATAGAGGACATTCTGGGAGTCGTGGATTGCAATTGACTTTCACGTCACGTCATTGTCTCAAGGTGACATCGTTGCGCCTTACGTGGGATTCGCACCCATTATCTTCCCCAGAGAAGTTGCAGTCTGCATACGAGTAACCTCAGTAGGCGTTCAACTATATTTTTTTCTGCCGTCGACATGACTGCACTCCCGTTACGGAAAACGACCGACAGTGGATGATACACTGAAGTGTATCCACAGTTAGCTATAAAGGTATGCAGTGATAGCTTGTCTGAAACCAATATTCTGATTTTAGCGTCCAATATAAAGATAAAAACCATATACAAAACTGATAAAACCACTTTTACTCTTGAAACAGCCAACCTAGTTTAGAGTTTTGACTAATATTTTTTCTGACTACAAGAGCCATACATAAAATATGCTTGAGACAAAAGATACTCTGAGCTATTCTTCGAGAGGATTTTCTGTATTTTTGTCTGATTAGCACACAAATACTGTGAAACTTCCGGAAGAAATGAAAATGACAGTGTTACGTGAAAAAGAACCATGCGATTTATGGGATTTTTCCGTAACCAAAAGGTTCGTTACTCCGCCTCTAACGACTCGACGAGAGGCGAAATGAATATAACTTAATTGACTTACGACGGGATAAATTTCCATTGATACGCCGTGTACACATATTTTAGGTGAACACGTTCTGTGATTCTAGCTACAACACACCGCTCGGAAATACGAATCACGTTACACACGAAAATGTCTTGCCACTTTCATTTGAAAATATCTTGATCTCCATCTATGTTTACTCACCAAAACAGAAATCTGGCCAGACTGTCAAATCAACAAATATTGATAATCAATATTACATTAATAATACATTAATAATGTAATATTTATAAATTTATAATATATTTATATTTTATAATGCAACTGGCCTTCCTGAGAGTAAAGATTAACAAAAAGGAACGCAAGAGCATCCGGAATACCTAGGCATTTTGTGTGGGATCCCCGAACGGACTTTTCTGAATACTCAACTTCACAAGTGAAATGTTACGTAAGCTGCCACACGGAACGGCTGGTATGTTAATGTCGCGTTCAGTAATAAAGGAGGGCCGCCAGGTGTTTACTCCATGGATGCAAGGGAAACATTGCTTCCCCTATCATTTCCAAGGTTATGTTACATTTTAATACCACTTCACTAGTAATTCAGAATTATTTACTTCTAATCCAAGTCAAAACAGTTTAAATTGGACGCTTTCAATTTTATTATTATTTAACTTATCTTAACAAAATAAGATCACGTAATTATTGTCACCAATAGATAGGGTAGAGTTCACCTGTAAAGCTCTTTGGAAGCACTGGGCTGACTGCATCCAGCGTCTCCTAGGGAATGCTGTGATCAGAAGATACGGCGCGTATGGTGAGCGCGCGCGGGCTCATTCAGTGGAGCTCTCCTTTGGAAGCAATCTGCCAGTTTCATACGAAGACCCACTGCGCGCGCGTGTTGAGCTCCGCTAGTGCTTATCGGTTCAGTGTTTAAATTATCAATTTGCCATCTTATCCATGCGAATAATTAAAAATCTACCATTTGAAATGTAATTGTTTATTTAGAAAAGTTCACCACACACCACAGAGGGCTACTCTTATCGGCAGCACCAGCGCGGATTTTGTACACGTAGCAGGCTGACTGCAAAACTTTTGAAGCTTCAACAGCACGTACTTAAAGTAATACTTTAAGTTACAAATTTTATAACTTATGAAATACTATATTTATAAAAGCCCGCTACCCAAGTGTTTACAACTTGCAAAACTATTTAGCAGGACTAGGTCGTGACCGGGAGCGGTAGCTCAGTGCATCAACTGATGTCACTGCAGCGCCCCTGACCGGGAGCTCCTTGGTTCGAGTTCTGACGGCGGCAGATTTTCGACACTAGCTTTTCAGCTAGGTTGAATTCAGTCGCTGTCTGGAGGAGAATTCTAGCGACCGGCTGCTCTGATCGGTAGTTTCCGTGGTTTCTCCGATCAACACCAGGCGAATGCCGGAGCAGTACCCTATCAAACGGGCGATCTGTCCTTCCTCTTCCTTGTCCTATCCTCTCCCCTTACACACACACACACTAACACTAACACTAACACTAACATGCACTACACTACCACATAACCCGGGAGACCGGTCGGGAGCTTATAGAGATTGTCCCGGCTGGGGCGGTGCCCCGCTGGTGGGAGAGTCCTGGTTAGGGGAGAAACCCCCACTAGCCGACAGTAGGTCGGCGCTGGATCTCGCCATCTCCCGAAAAAAACATGCACTACACTAACGGGACTAATGACCAGAGCAGTTGACGCGCCCGGAAACATGAATAAATCAATCACTAGGTCGTGAAACTAATTCACTTAACTAGAACTCAAGTTCCTTAGGGATCTTATCCCACTGAGCTAACATCACTAGGGGCCAGGTTGAAAGACGTGAACTGTTAGCTAGTTTACCCTCAAAATTAAAATATCCGTTTCAAATTGAAATGGCCACGACTCGACCAGATCAATCGGTGCATCAAATTTGGTGAACCGTGTAGATCCTGTTGTTCATGTGTTTTACGACGGACGGAAGTTTTGCCTGAAACAGACTTTTCCGCGTCAAGGACACACAATGTCAATTTTGCCTATACTTGTATTCGAGGCAGTACTTTGGTACATACAGGAACAAAAAAAATCCACTTTTCTGAATCAGTACAAAATGTGATTCTGTTGACAAATCTGCACTAACTGCCGCGACAGTACATTAATTTCTCTATACTACGTAGTATAAGGGAAAGTAAAAAGATAACTTTCGGCACATGTCACACCGAGTTCACAACTGATGATAATTCGGGAGGCAGCGACACAAACTTTGAAGTGAAGTGATCTACGACTTAATTTAGTGTTTTTTGTTTAAATGCCAGCCAAGGCCAAAACGTGAGTCAGCCTCTTTATCTCTGGGGATAACCATTATCGAATGGGGGTGAACATGTGAAAAGAAACCTATTCTTTTTCCTAACCCTCCCTATTCATTTATCACACATAAGAAAATTGAACGAGTCCACTCTTTCAGGATGTTCGCGATTATTTCAGAAAGTGTGAAGGAACCCATTAAAACTCATTGTTACACATTTGTTAAGCTTATAAACTTCCCTACTAAATTCCTTTTAACGCATTTCAACAGCTTCATTACACTTTCACTAATTACACGAATTCAAAATTGTAACTGGAAGTTTGCAGGAGTATGCAGCAATGCACTTGTTTACAACAGCCCATAGAAACGATGGTGGAAGCAACTGAGAGCGTAGCGAACGTGGTAGGTTTCACATGTTCGCCCCCTTTTGGCAAGTGTTATCCTCCGAGACAGCGTACTCTTGTTTTGGCCTTAAGAGGCATTAAAACTCGAAACACAAACACACACGCACAGTAAATTAGCTGCCAGTCGATCACTTCAAATTTTATGTCGCTGTCTCCCAACTGTGACCACCGATAGTCATCGTATGTAATTCAGCAGGTGGTAATGCACGCAGGAAAAAAAAAAAAATTTCGACAAGCATCACGTAAAGATGAATTAACCAGCTCACGCAAAGGAATTACTTTTTCATGCAAACAATAATAGTAGATGAATTCTTCTACATATTCTTCCTTCTTTTACGTGATGGAGAGTATGGGTGGGTTGGTTTTGATCTATACTTTGTTGCAAAAGAAAACATACCGCGCGAAAAATTTCTATTTTGGTTACACATGGAAGCACTTACAATAGAGTTCATACACTATGACGATTCGATACATGGTTTAGGTGAAAACGTCCATTCGAAACAAGGTCTTCTGTAGATACATCAGTAAACAAGAGCTAGATGTACCCCATATATATATATATATATATATATATATATATATATATATATATATATATATAGAGAGAGAGAGAGAGAGAGAGAGAGGTGAATTGATGCCTATTTTATGTCCGTGGGGTAGGTTGATTGTCGGTAAACGAGTCTTCCGATCAGGGAAGCCATGACGAATACCTCAATGAAAGACTTGGGAAACGAGGAAATGGCAAGAAAGAACCCCTTATTGTCTTCGTAAGAACTCCGGTGTGTGCAGTTCACGCAAACAGCGTGCTTGGCTGGGGGCCACCGGGCGGACGCGACTGCCGACATGCACCCGCAGCCAACAAAGAACAGTGTTCCCACACAAAGATTATACGACGAGAGAATAATAGTTGGAAGGGCACTGACACCGTACGAAGCATTTGAACTACGCCGAGCGCATCCAAGCTGATCGAGGGAGGGAGGAACACTGCTCATTCATGTGCTTTGCGAAATTTAGTCTCCACAGTACGATTGCCGAGACTAGTGACAAAGCGATAAGAAGGGGAGAGCGCCAACGTGAATTTATCGTCTTTACGATGAAAAGATGCCTCGAAACTTCCGCTTTCTAAGATACCTAGTCGTACGAGTATACTTTTTGATTAAACTTCAACGCAAGATTTATTAAAAATTTCAGTTCTAAAAAAAATACTTCATTAACATTAAATAATATTACATCCTGCTATTATATGAAATTCCAGAAAGTGTGAATAACTAAATAGAATTTTATTGTGAATTTACCGCAAGAAACGTTTCAAGAGCTTTAGTGCGCCTCACATTTTACCTCACATTTGATATAAACTAATCTTTTTTTCATATTACGGAAGTGTTAATGACAAATATACTAATAAAAGTTGAACAAAGGTACAATGACAAGACAGAAAAAAAGGAGAACAATAAGAACGATCATTATCATCATCATCATCGTCATCATGGCCCGGGGTGCAGGGGTTGCGGCAGCCGTCGTCACGCCGAGGAAGCTGCAGGTTCGAGTCCTGCTTAGGCGAGGTTGTATTTGTGATGGTCCCTTGACCCCTCATCATCATCCCATCACCTCGTAATTCATAATTCAAGACCTATCGACCTTGTTTTACGAAGGGATACAGCCGAAAAACTGATCCCCATTACTACATCTCTGTCCAGGACAGAGTATGACTGGGTCTCAGGTGACAACGTGTAGAGCATGGTCAGAATACGCTAATAATGCTAACAACGACAACAACAAGAACAACAACAATAATAATAATAATAATAATAATAATAATAATAATAATAATAATAATAATAATAATAAAGAGGCCTGACGGCGGCAGGATTTTCGACACTAGCTTTCCAGTTAGGCTGAATTCAGTTGCTGTCTGGAGGAGAATTCTAGCGGTCGGCTGCTCTGATCGGCAGTTTTCCGTGGTTTGTCCGATCAACACCAGGCGAATGCCGGAGCAGTACCCTACCAAACGGGCCACGCGATCTGTCCTTCCTCGTCCTTGTCCTATCCTCTCCCCTTACACACACACTTACACTAACATGCATTAAACTACCACATATTCCGGGAGACCGGTCGGGAGCTTATAGCTTGTCCCGGCTGGGACAGTGCCCCACTGGTGGGAGAGTCCTGGTTAGGGCGAAACCCCGCTAGCCTACGGTAGGTCGGATCTCGCCATCCAGTGGAGGAGATCACTGCCATCTCCGGAGAAAAAGCATGCACTACACTAAAGGGACTAATGACCAAAGCAGTTGACGTGCCCGGAAACACGAAAAAATCAATAATAATAATAATAATAATAATAATAATAATAATAATAAACAAAAAAGGTAACCCATCCTAAGAGCAAGGTACACTGTTTGGCCAACTTGATTAATCAGGTTGATGACAAATGTAGAAATAATATTGCTCTGAAACCCTTTTTATACAACAGTTTTTATTTTTTTTTATTTTTTATTTTTTACATGAATAACCAATGAAGGTGCCACACGAAGCTAATTTAATTCAAATACATTAATTGCAGGCCGACATCATGTTTCCTTATGACAACATTCAAGCAGGGCAGTGTTAAGTACGACCAAGGGATGATATGCCTTCAGTACAAAATTGCTGCTCTATGAAAAGAGGAAACACTGTGCCTTCAAAATAATAATTCTTAACACAAAATGGATATTATTTCCTATCTGAAGAAAAATTTATAAACTACTCGTAAATGACAAGCTACGTAAGCAACTAGCAAATAGCTTCCAGTTCCATTCCTCTGACTAGAACGCACAATGGTAACCTACACGCGTCGGCGATAGCAATGTTGAGACTAGCCTCGAATGCATGCCGGAGTTATTTATGAGGACGTTTTCTGTGTGTACTATTCGTATTTAACTTCGTTTGCGGATTCACAACGCGCGAAAAGATTCAGCCGTGACATGTTTACGGCCAGACTAGATCACCGTGGAAATACAAGACAGTCTTTCGTATAAATAACAATGCTAGACATGTTCATAGTTCCCTTCGCAAGCTTTGCAAATAGAAAAAAACAAAATTAAAAATGAATTATGTAATTGAAACTAGTAACGAAAATGTATTACAAACTTTGAAAAGACGTTTTTTTTTCAACCCTACAGCGCACTTTAAAACGATCCACTATTATTTCCTTTCAATGTTTATGTTAGACGTACTGTACGATGTGACATGTGCTCATTGCTCAAGCCCGATTACCAACTTATCTTCAGAGACGCGCTTAACAGTGTACAAAGCCGAAGTAAAGCGTTATTTACTTCTTACTTTATTACTTCTTACTTTATTAAAACGTTATTATTTATTAAAGCTCTTTTTACTGAGTTCCGGAATTCCTGTTTTTATTTTATTTTTTTTACCTTTCACTTTTGAATAATGAAGAGTGGCAACTTCTGATGATCAATTTCCACACTGTCTTTGCATCGCCGAACGAGTTTGAAGCCCGATGGTAATGTCGACATACATCACGACCCTCCTTATATTCGCTTGCACTTCCGGATAATTAATGCTCAAAACACTTGTTCGGATTTTACTACATTTTCGGCAAAAGAAGCCAACATGAAAAAAGAAATATTTCACATAATACTGAGTAACAAACCAAACCAAACGATCTACGCGGATGACTGACAAAAATTGGGAACAATCCTGCGAAATAAACAATGACTTTGAAGCAAAACATTTAGTTTTATAATGAACAGAACAAGTTTGTTACCTTTTCCAAGTAAAATATTGAAGCAGCTGTGCAAATCAGAAGCGAAAAAGATATTTAACTTCTAGAAAAATTCCGAGGCACTAACGTTCAACATGCATTTTCGCAATTTGTCTGTACTTTATCCTATAAATTCTTTCAAAATGCTTTGTTTTTGTTTAGAATTTGTTTAAAAATTAATAAAAAGAAAAAACAAAAACTGCACGCATATAATGAGACTACTTAATATATTCAATTGTGACATGTTAATTCAATCGCAATTGTTTAAATTTCGACATTCGTTGTTTCTTTGAATACTTTCCACGGAATTCAAACCTTAGAATTTTAAGAAGGTTTAAGAATCTCAACAATACTTCAACCTTATTAATTTACAATAATACTCATCATATATGGATAAACGTTTGACTGCACTTCTATACTCTTAAATATTGGATTACAAGAACTTTCTATTTTGCGAAATTCCGTACCGAAATTTTGACTGCATTAATATGAAATATCACTGTACATTTTAATGACCGTAACATTTCATATTATTTGATTTGAAGTGTGTTTATTTAACCTTCCTATCTACCCACGTAATAACAAAAGCACAAGTCGAGATTAACATTTCACTTACGGTACGGTTTTAGCATCCTTGCTCTTTATTTACGCTCCTCAGCATTAAAATAACGCAGAACGCGCAAGCATCAGCATAACAGCGGAATGAGTCTTTAACTTAATCACTTGGAAGGCCACCAACGGATGATCGGTGGAATTTCTGCGCTGTTCTTGCGTTCGAGTCACCACGTGCTACTCCAAGAGAAACGGGGGGGAATTCTCCCAGTTGCACACGTCTCCAAGAAACACCCACAACAGATTCTGAGACGATTGAACCTCAACATACAAATTCGAATCCTGTCAATCCGGAGAATTAATATAAAAGAGGATATAAGTAGTAACAAAGAATCCTAAGATTAAAAAAGGATATAATCTAATGGATACGCAACTCCAAGTTTAACCGATCAGACATTTTGACTGGCATTACACAGAAAAAAGAATTATTTCATTATTCAGCGTCTTCAAGATAATGTTTAATGTGCCTGCACAAAGACACTAAATATAAAATTCGTTGAAACGCGTACTAACACAACTCAAGGTCTTTGTCAGTAACACCGTGGTCAGCTGATCGTAAAATTGGTTAGTGACAAAAAAGGTAATAAAAAATACAAAATAAAAAATGCAGTAATTTTTCAGATTTCTGTTTTCATCTCGTGATAAAATTGAATGTTCATATTGTGGATAAATTTCTGTCGTAATCTGCATGCATAAATCCGCAGTTTTATACGCTAATTCAAATCTGACTAATCCCGGAAGTGTTATAACATGGCAAATGTTGCGTCACAGGAGACCGAGCATTCGGCAACCCGTCGCAGAACCTCTGGGTTCCTCACTTCACGTAACGAAGCACCAATGATCGTATGACTGTGGACACCTACGTTTCAACACACCGACACATACATACATAGAACCTATTGGTAGAATTGCGAAACGGTCACTGGTTTTACTACAGTATCTAAATATGAGATCGCAAAACTACGCTTGGCTGATGTTTCCGTAGTTAATGTTTACAGAACACTGAAATGTTTTTGTAGCTAGTGTTGTTTAGGTACGTAACAATTTTAATTTATATCTAAAATTTACAATTAGTACATTACTTGCGCATAATAAAAATTCAATAATAAAATTTATTTTATTTAGTACACTACTGCGAAAAAATGTTAAATGGATTCATTTGTAAATGGCGCACACAAAGAGACTTCACACTGTTGCCAAGTAATAGAAACGGACGCCGTTTGCAAACATCCTTCACAGGACACAGGTAGACTAGAGAAATATTAAAGGGGACGCTTCGTTCCTACACCAGTCACATTTCAAAATCCATCTGGAATGCAGTGTTTGGTACGGACCAAAGATACGTATACATTGCTACGCACCTATACCAAGCGTTACTGAGAGCAGTGCTGTACGAACAGGCCTTATCCACTGCTGGCTTTATCTCAAACATTTTGCTTGTAATCTGATGCGATAAATACGTTCACAAGGACCACTCTCAGAAATCTACCAACCAGTCACCTACTATATGGCCTCTTTCTAGAACTGTTTCAACGACCATGCCAATTTCTCCAAAGTAAACATGCTAGCTATTACCTCGGAAATGCGGCAATAAGTAACGTACTACACAAATACTACTCTAACACAGTCTTTTCACAAAGAAAGTATATGAATAGGAAGAAAAGATTTTTCTTAACACAACTGAAAGACAAAAAACGTACGCAAGTGTCAAGTTTCTTCAACACTTCGACGATTTTTACACATTTCACGCACTTTCAAAAACAAATATTTCACTTCTAAACGCACAACGCTCTCACAGAACTCACTTTTACCTTAAAAGCTTGCTGGTAGTCGCTGCGGAGTGAAGTCGTAATCCAAAAACCTGTTGCACAAAGAAGCAGTACGAGTGCCCGAACACCTGGAGCTACATCTGCAACTGCTTCCCTCGCGTCGACGAATAAACGTGGAACGAGGAGAGAGCCCAGCTGCGCCGCGGCGCGGAGCTCCAAGCGAAAGATAACACACTTCGCGAAACGCTGGCGCACTCTGTCGGCGCTGCGCAACGGCGTCCTGGGCGCGCCGCCGACGGGTAGCACTGAGCCACTTCCTCCATACACGCACAGTATTTAAATTGCGAACGCGAGCTTATCAGAACGTCCGTCACTCACTAGAATCTAACATGACATCATAAATAATGGCGCCTCCTTTCTTCTTAACATATAACACCAACGTGTTAAATGTAAAACTGTCAAGTATTGCTACATTCGGTATATTGAATGTTGCATCATTAACATTACGCCCATCAGTTAATATGACGTCAGAGTTTTTGTTATTCAGGGATATGGATGCAAATGAATTTAGTATTTGAATTTTATGAAGTTTTTATTATTTTTTTATTTTCTGAAGTTACTGACTATATTACGATCGCGTTAGAGCCATTTTCTTTTCGTATGCGACAGGAGCAGCTGAACATAATCATCAGTTCCTGGTACGAAGTGTTTCACTCCCCCAACCCTTACTAATTTTTCATAATGGTCCATACATTTGAGCGTACCGTCAAAGTCTTCAAAAGGTTAATTGTTTTTTCCATTTAATTGCCTTTCATTTCTTTTAAATCTAGTACAGCGGAAATCAGAATTGGATGCAGTTTTTGCCAAGCAAACTGCAATGGCAAAAGCTGTACAACATGCAACGTGATCGTTACCGAAGTTTAGCTGCCAATATCCCTACAAACAGTTGATTTTACATGCTCTCCAATCCTGCTGGAAACAGAACAACTTAATCAGCCTATAAGAGTTTACATGTTAAGTAGTGGAGATGCGAAAAATGTGTGTATGTACATGTAACGTGTGTATTTAACATGTTAATTTTAAATGTGAGGTAATGCATGTGTGCCTTAAGACATATGTTTGTGTTATAAACAAAACAAAAAAAAAACAACAACAAAACATTCTTCAGATTCATATTTGCTCAATGATTATTACAAAAGGTCAGGTAGAATAGAAACGGGGAAGGGATTATTTTCTTGAAATTTACTGGAAGAGGCCGAAAAACAATTTCTTAACTCAGGAAATGTTAACGTTCGTATATTCTCGTTCAACTTATCGTCTAGTGAGCTTTTAGGTTAAACGTTATTATCCTTGTTTGACAATATTATGTCTTTCAGGGTTTTTTATGTTATATAGTATACATAAACGGGTTTTGAACTACATTTCGTCGTACATATTCAATGTTTGAAAATAATAATAGTGGAAACTAACTGCTAAGGATACCCAGGAAGGGTCCTTCAGAAAAATACATAGAATATTTGGTGTCCAAAATACATTTTGAATTTAAGGATTTTTGAACCTGAGATGAAAAGCTGAATTGAATATTATTCACGCCTCAAGAGGCATAAGAAAATAATAAACAAAACAGACCACGAGTTCAGGCTTCAGTGCGAAGAGAGCTGCGATCTCGCGAAGGCCATCTCCGTGGTCTGCTGAGTTACTGTTCAAACGGATCTATTTCCTGTTCCCATTGAGTGCTCAATATCCTCATTCACTGACTTAGGGCTTTACACGCCCACTAGACCTGTTGACGAGCGCAGTGGCCAGTAAATAGGTTTTCGAGTGGCCCTCAGCTGCTTTTCGAGCGGCCTCTACCTCGTCACCGATATTACGAATAAGCATCGGATATTCACGTAACTGTACTTTTGAATGGAACTTGAACCACAGAACAGAATGATGAGTTAATTCTTTCTTTCCTAAATTAAGACATTAATTGAATAATATAAATGATATGAATAATAAGAATATTAATAATATGAATAATAAGAATGAAATATTATGTAATTTATAGTTATATTAATATTAATAGAAATAAACTACAGTATAATAATTATAACAATAATTGTAATTGTAATAACTTTGTGGAAACTTACTAGTGTGAAAATTGTTCCAATGGCTTCGAAAATCGCGGATAAGAACCAAAATCAAAAACAAAATATTTGTATCAGTTCAATATTAAATAATGTTTCACATGTTTACAGAGCAGTGTTATTAAATACTTGTCACACCATCAGCAAAATTTAGAAAAGTTTATATCTGCATTGCAATCAAGTCTTCAGAGAAAATGTCCGCCCTTATCTAACTCTGAATTCATTATCAACGAGAACCAGTGAAGATTTCCTAGTTAATTAGTTGAGGAACGTAATAATAATAATAATAATAATAATAATAATAATAATAATAATAACAACAACAACAAAAACAACAGCTCCTTCAAATCCTTCTCGAGAAAATTATCAGGACTTGGAAAAAAGAAGTTAAAGGTATCCAAATTGGTATAAAAAAAGAGAATAGGTTCCATGTGAAATGCTTAGCCTTTGCGAATGACCTCGCAATTCTCACAAATAATAGAAAAGAGGCCTCAGACGCCATAGAGAAACTACACGAAATTGCACATAAAACTGGTCTTCAAATTTCGTATGAGAAAACACAATACATAGAAAGAGTGCCACAAGACAAACTGCCTATCGAAACAACCTACGGGACAATCATACAATGTAGTACAAGTGCCGCATTTTAAATATCTAGGAGAAATCATCCAACCATCAGGGATCAACCTAAGGGCCAATGAGGAGAGAATAAGAATTTTTTCCCTCCAATTTTAAGTAGTATATGACTTAGTGTAGGGATCACAGAATTTTGAAAATGTGCACACAATTCACTTTTCCCCATCATACGCAGTTTTTAACTGCTTTTTTGACGTAAAATAAATAAATAAATAAATAAATTGCAGAGAGCATACAAACTCACATAGAACTATTACAACAAAAAGTCCTTATCCATTAACGCAAAATTAAGACATTATAACACTGTCGTACTTCCTGAGGCGCTATTTGCCGCTGAAACGACACAAATCGATGGTCAATCAAAAATAAAAGAAATAGAGAAACAAGAAAGGAAAATTCTCAGAAAATTTTTTGGACCGGTAGAAGAGCAAGGGATTTGGATGAAGAGGCCCACATTAGAAATTTATAAGCACACTGATAAGATTACGGACACATTCAGAAAAAGTAGAATGCAGTTCTACGGACATATTCACAGGAAGAATGAAAACAGAATTTCAAAACGGATTCTCATAGTCATCAACTCAGGCAGGGGAAAAACAAAATCGATTAAAGAAGTCGAGGAGGATTTCAGACAAGCATACGTTACAATGAATGATGCAGAAAATAGAAAAGAATTCAGGAACACAAAAACATACATTTGACACCGAAAGCAAGAAGAGGCCAGGATGTAAATGGACAGCAGAGCGGAAGAAACAACACAGTGAACACATGAAGAAAATATGGGCCCAGAGAAAACACAAACAATCATCATAAAGGAATTCAAGTTCAAACGCTCTCTTTAAATGGGAATAATCGTGAATAATAATAATAATAATAATAATAATAATAATAATAATAACAACAACAATAGAGGAAACGTTTTTATCTTAGAAGGATGTCAGGTCAGCTCAGAAGATATTATTGAGATTTTATCGGAAGTGGGCTATGTTGGGCGTGTTCCAAATGAGATGATCCAATCATATTATGCTCACTAAAACGCATCTTTAAAAGAACTTTTAAACAAAAATTCAATAGGTTCTTGCAACAATGAATGACGTCTCTAAGAACTTTGAGATCACATTACTGGATTCATTACCCAGATATTGCTTTGGAAATGGCGTGGCTCTCGCGAGAAAGCAGCGGACGTGGATTGATAGACGTCACCCAGCAACATGAAACCCAAATGAAAAGTCATTTAAATTATTTTTGATCAAGTACAATTGCCTTCCAGACAGTCATAATCTTCGCTGTCTGCTATTACATTCCATTATAATGAACAACACGTACAGCTAAGGAAACCGGCATCTCTTCATGGTGACCAACCTTCATGAACTCAGCCGAGTCATAATGACAACTTCAATTCAAAAACTTCGTTGAACTAGAAGTGCTCAAAAGCACGTACTTTCTCGAATTATTTTTTACGCTGGTTACGCAATGAACAGTAACTTACTACCTGAATCCGAAAAACTTACCAACCCGCAAAACTTTTTCCCATGTTGGGATTGAAGAATAGGTCTCATTAAGCAAAAAATCTCTATCTTTAATATTGTAGTTTTTGGAAAACATCAAAAAGACTGTAAAGTTTTGCAATTTTCGAAAATTCAGACAGTTCAACGAAAATTGGACGTGCGCCATTTTTGTAAGCGAACTTCGCTCTGTTGGAGAAACAACTGTAAAGAAAACATTTGGAATCACTTTTGAGAAAATTTTGAAAATCTAATTGGGGCTTCTTGTGAATGTTCTCCAGAAATAAAATAACCATTTCAAATTCAAGAGGCAATGACTTTGACAGAATGATTGAGAAATTTGGTGAAAATCCTGCGAACAGTTTAGGTAATTATTATTGTTATTATTATTACTATTATACGTTTCTAATTTTCCTTTTTTAAATACAAAAGATTATTATTTTTCTTTTTTTCACGGACTCTCTTTTTCTCTTTCTCTCATTCTCTCTCTACCTCTCCCTTTCTCTCATCTCTCTCTTTCATTATCTCATTTCTCTCTCTGTCTGTCTGTTTTGTCTCTCTGTCTCTGTCTGTTGTCTGTCTGTCTGTCTTCTCTCTCTCTCTCTCTCTCTCTCTCTCTCTCTCTCTCTCTCTCTCTCCCTCCCTCCCTCTCGCCCCGCGATTCACGATAACGACCAGCAACGATAAAGCCCAGATAGATTGGAAATTGCATTTAAATGAGCGCCATATTGTGCAGAAGCGACATCTAATGGAGTTATAACAATCGAAAAGCATGGAAACCCTAATGTAAATTTTATTGTAATTTTCATGTCTTCAAAATAAATTATAATGTGTATGCCTACAACCTTCTCGCAATTGCAATTTATAAGTTGACAAAGTATTATCGCAATCGGATGAACGGTATGTAGCGCATAAAATACGAACAAACCAACAAAAATTGATATTAATATATTAGATTAAAAAACTTGTTAAACTCTCAGGTAATTCAAGACTGGGAAGTGCAAGACATCACGTTTTTTTGGGATAAGCCCATACACTATTGTAATACATAAAAGAATATTATTGCACTAAACGCTGTATTTTATATTATTACTGTTTGTGAGACGTAACTACTATTAAAATATTAATTAGAATGTTGGTGATATAGATACCTTATTATTTCACAATAAATAAACAGAGGTTGTCTGGTATCAACTTTATATTTCGTCTTAAGATCTTTTCGATCGCGTAGCGATCATCGTCAGAGCTGGAAATACATTAATAGATATAATTATACATTAAACCAAATTGTCTACAAATTAAAATATATAAAAGGAAGTGTGCAGATGCGTAAGCAAACTGGATCGGTCGTACCTTGCAGCTGCTGGGCGGAAAACGAAGTTCTGCGGATTTTTGAAATAGCGGCTCGCTTAAGAAGGCTGGGCGGCGGTCGGGCAAGTGTGGGGGCGGGGCAGGGAAGGGCGCGGCCGAGGGGTCGAGAGGCGCGGCTGCTGGGCCTGGTGTGAGGAGGGCGCGGGCGGACGGAAGTGGGTGGAGTTAGGGGTGTACACATTGTGCTAATTTTAGCAGAGGTGACGAAAGTTCAGGGATTTGCTGGTTAAGACTAGTATTGTTCTGTTTTTTTAGGTTGTTGTGAATGTGAAGGGATTCTAATTTTATTCTGTGCCAGTACCTATTTTCAATTTCTAGGATATGGAAATTAATGAGTTTGTCAAATGTGTGATTGTTTTCATTTAAGTGATCAGCGAAGTGTGAAACTGTGGTGGTATTGTTTTTCCATGCTTGTTCGTGTTCTTTGATCCGTTGTGTGAATTTACGCCCGGTTTGTCCTACGTATATGGCATTGCAGTTGTTGCAAGTGAGGGCATAGACTCCGCATAAAGAGGTAGGAGGAATTGGATCTTTAGTGTTGGATAAAGTTTTTTGTAATGTGTGAGTGTTGAAGAAAGTAGCTTTGAGTCCGAATTTATTGAGTGTGGTTGCTATTTTTAGAGAAAGGGGTCCTACATAAGGGATGGTGATGTACGTGGCAGTGGTGGTTTTGGTGATAGGTGTGAGAGTGGTGTGTTTGCGGATGTTGAGTGTGTTTGTTTTTTTGATTATTAATTTGTCAATGATATTACAGTCGTATCCATTCATCCTGGCTATATGTTTTATGGTGTTTATTTCTTTTTCCGTGTTTTCTGGAGACATGGGGATTGATATTAATCGATGTACCATAGCATGGAAGGCTGCGTGTTTGTGCGTGGGAGGGTGTTGTGAAGTGTTGTGTATGATTGTGTCCGTGTGGGTCGGTTTTCTGAATATATTAAATTCGTGATGGTCCTGAACAAGCGTGATAGTGAGATCAAGGAAGTTTAAGGATTTGTGTTCATTTTCTATTTCAGTGGTGAATCTTATGTTGGGATGCAAGGAGTTGATGTATTGTGTAAACATTTACATCAACATTATTACAGAAGCTGATGGTGAAAGATGTACTAATTACATGTCCATGTTGAAAAAACTTAGAGCAACTACTGGAGGTTATCGAGATGGGGAAAAAAACATTCCTCCAAAAAATGTTGCGGCCCCCCCGGGGTTAAATCCACTTATGGTCAAACGATATGGCAGGATGTTGCTTCGTTATTGCCACTCCTCACCTAATTGTTTTTGTTGATGTCTGTCGTCATAGTCCAGAAGGATGTCAGCATAATCAAAGAGCTACTGTCGGCATGTTATCGTGTTTGCTGGTGCAAGGATTTTGAATATGCTGATGGAGGCGTGCAAAATGCGCAATTAGTTACTGCAGTTTCGGAGCTAAAGATTGTGCCAGTCAGAGGCATTCTTTTGACAATTAATATCTGATGATGTCATACGCGAAACAAAAATATTTAGAAGTCCAATTTTCATTAAAATCTACGAAATTTCGAAAACTGCAAAAGTTCTCAATTTTTTGGAACCTAACCTTCAATACTGAAGTCACATACGCGCCTTTTTTAATGCAATATATTTCTTTTAAAACATTCCATACATATTTTTTTCTAAATATATGTTGTTTTCGAGTCATTTTCAATGAAACTTTGGCAATTTCTCCAAATACGTAGACAATATTAAAAAAAAAAGAACTTCAAAGTTTTTTATGAACTTTTTGTGAGGATGAAGCCCAATATTCTGAATTATTTGGAACAAGTCCCGTTTTCGTAAATGGTTTAAATGTTCAAAGATAAAAATTCTTCATATCAACATTCTTCGAATATCTCGAATGTTGATATTCACATTACAGATGTACTTTATGTTGTACAAGACGAGTGGGACGGAGCGGGCAGGACGTGGTATGGGAGTGGTGCGGCGGGGCATGGGAGGGTGGCGGGGCGTGGCTAGGCTGATTGGTTGGTTAGGGGCTCCGGGCGCGTCAACAGCTTTGGTCATTAGTCCCGTAATGTAGTGCATGTTTTACGTCGGGAGACGGCGGTGATCTTCCCCCGCTGAATGGCGAGATCCGGCGCCGACCTGCCGTCGGCTACCGGGCTTTCCTCCTAACCAGGACTCTCCCACCAGCGGGGCAACGCCCCAGCCGGGACAAGCTCTAAGGTCCCGACCGGTCTTTCGAAATGTATGGTAGTGTAGTGCATGTTAGTGTAAAGTGTTGATCAGAGAAACCACGGAATACTACTGATCAGAGCAGCCGGCCGCTAGAATTCTCCTCCAGGCAGCAACTTAATTCGACCTACTTAAAAAGTTAGTGTCGAAAATCCTCCCGCTGTCAGGGCGTGGCTAGGGTGGCGGGACGTGGCGTGGTGAGGCGGGGCGTGGCGGAGTGGGGCGGGGCGGAGCGGGGCGTGGCGGGGCATGGCGGGACGTGGCGGGGCATGGTGGGGCTTGGCGGGACTTGGCGTGGCGTGGCGGGGAGGGGCCTGGCGGGATATGCAATTAAACTGAACGATATTTCATGTCCTCTATAAATCTTTCTTGACAAAATTTAGGAAAAGCATTCATGGAATGAAAAGGTATATTTTTGTGCAAACATAATATAACCTAGCATACTTCGCAGGAAAAAAAATTGAAGTAAATATGTACCTTAGTAAACTACATTTTATGTCGTTTCATTTTTGCTGCATGGTTTAAAAAATATGATATCAAGAAATATCCTATATTTACACACTTATTTTATCATTTATAGAAAAAAACGAAAAACTATGACAAGCTGTTTGTAATCAATGAAAACTCACAAATAAATAGATTCTATAAAAATCTGAAAAATTTTAGAGGTAAGTCTCTATTTTAACGAAATATAGAAAATATGCTCCAATGAATACACGAATATGCCCCAACAGGAAAAATCGGCCACATGTATAATAACCCACAAAAATGCACAACACATCAATCTATATAGAGCATCCAATTCTAATCCACTGTCGAGAAATTTCACGTAGTTATGCCCTCAAGCAACGGGCAAAAATATGCAAAATCATAGAAATTCGTCCCTATTGATAACATATAGACGACACTAACTTTAGTAATAAATTGGACATGAGATCCCACAAGGTTCGATCTTAGATTCTATCCTCTTTCTGTTGTACGTAAACGATATGTCCTCATCTATTAAAAATGGAAGAATAGTTCTGTTTGCCGATGACACGAATGTTCTTTGCAAAAAAGATCCAATAAATAGTACAATAGTAAATAGCACATACAACATATGTACGTTACTTTACAACGCATTGACAGATGAAATTAAACAATTAAAATTGGTACACAAATTTAAGTTAAAAGTAAAATCCTTTCTGCTGCAAAACTGTTTCTATACAATTAGAGACTATACTGATCGTCAAAAAGGAAAATAATGTTACTTAAACAAAACAATGATATAGTATAATGAATTAGTTTACATTTGTTATGTATAATTTTTTTTTAAAAAAAGACAATATGCCTGTAACAAGTAATGTACTTCAGCTTCCGGGTCAATGCCCTCCATCTCGATCGGGTTTTTGTCCAGTTTCCTTGATCCATTGAGCAAATACTGAGATGGATGGCCCCTTGATTTGCTTCTGGACATAAATGTAAATTCACAATGCGCACGTTTTGTTGAGCTTTCCTTTTGCTTGTATTGGTAGTAGAGCTGAGGGTGAGTTTCTATTGTGTTAGCAATACAGAAAAATCAAATCTGTTCGTTCGTTTACCGTTACAAATAAGTTTTCTAAAATTCGGCAACGAAAATATCTAGTTTTTGAAATGTTAATCTCTTGCTCATTTTAAATTTATTATTATTATTACTATTTTTTCATCTTTTAACTATTAATAGTTAAATTGTTGGGAAGGGATTCTGAAACTCAAGAAAGCGTGCCCAGATGATTTTCTCCCCCATACGTCACATAGAGTTTTTGACTAAATAAATATATAAAAAAATAAATCAATTAACATAAAAAGGCTATTGTTATATGAAGATTTATCCCCGAGTTTGTTTCTCATTCATGCTGTAATTCCCTCCCATTAGTTACGTCACAGGCGGCGTGCGGAAAGCCCCAGCACTGCTTTTCTGCACGCAGTGTGCGCGGTGCAGTCGGCCGGGCAAGTGCATCGCGACGTTGCCGCCTGGGCTCCTCTACAACTTCCCGATCCGACACCACAGCGACCGCGTTCCGCGACGCCAACCAGCCAAGGAATTTGCGTTTTTGGCATTTTCCTCGAGAAGACACTTGACAAAATAGATGGTGGATACATTTTATGAGGAATTCTTCGTTGGTAACAATTGCCATGTTTTGCGGCTCGTGAAAAAATGTAATTTTTTATATTAGAATATTAAATGTAGTTCATTATACAGTCGACTCCGGTTATAGTGAACTTCAGGGGACTAGCAGTTTTGGTGCACTATATCAGAGGTTCACTATATTCGATGTCAAAATTAAATAGAATTTCTCAACAGTGATTGATTCTATTAACATAGAGATACAGCAAAATACATCTTCAGATTCTTCATCAGTCTTTTGCAATTATGAACATTGGCAGACGATATTTTTTTGAAGCTGCCTGGCGTCTGAATTTGAGGCACTGAGGGAATAGATTATTTTATTTGAGGGAATTAATTTCCAGGGCGTTGTATTTCCTACGCTTACTGTAGCCGAGGTTCAGGATCACTATAACAGAATCTTCTCGTGCTTAATTGTAACGTACATGAAACGGGATCAGTGACCATAACCGAGGGTTCACTAAATCCGAGTTCACTATAAGCGGAATCGACAGCATATAAAATAATATTAAATATCGTTTTTTCACATATCAGTGGGCGAGATGAAAAACAACAAGACAACAACAGCAATGACAACAAAAAAAAAAAAGCTTGTTTTTGGTGCAAGAAAAAATATAGCACTCATATGTCACAACATGTTTCTACGATTTTATAACAATTATTTTATTATTAATTGTGATTTGCTTAATTTCTACAGTTTTGATGCGTTCATCGAAATCTTATTTTCTTCTCGAAGAATGAAGGGGACGTCAAATAAAATTCGCGACACACAGGTAATGAGTAGGGGCGGATTTTGATGACTTAAAACATCGCGAAAAATGATGAATTAAATGCTCATAAGTGTTTTTAAAAATCCGCTTTTAGCAAAGAAAAATGACAAAAAAATATGATCAAAACTTGTTTGGATGAACAACTCAAGCTGTTGGATATGTTGATGACGTAATCGAGGCTTCTTCCATTCAGGTGAACTCAGCTTGCATACTTTTACTTTCGACTGTACTTTACCAGGAAATATCTGTCTTTAATTATCCCAAAATCGGCTGAACTGATAATGGCGCTGATAGGCGTCACAGGAAACTTAGTTAACGAACGCACAACACCTGACATTACAATTTCTGAGAGAAGAAATCGAATAGGCTACTCAGGAATTCTGTGGAGAACATTTGTTGGGCATCGTAAATATTATTTGATGCAAGTACCATTAAAATGATATTAAAATCTATTAAATCAGAGAAAACTGCATTTAAAAGGACGGGAAAGGGTAGAAAATGACTAATTAGTCGAAATCGATGAAAAATGAAACAAAAATGACCTTTAAAAATGGATCCTTACCTTTTGTCATCACATAAAATTAATTTCTACACTAAATGGCATTGTGCTAAAGTGAAAAAAAGGCATTTCATTAAAATCCACCCCCTAGTAATGTGCGTTGCGTGGTGAAGACGGGCAGTGACTTCTGAGGTAGAGCAGTGAGGACTAAGGACGGGTAAGGATGAACAATGAAGACTGGCAGTGAGGGTGGACAATGAGAAGGAATAGTGAGACCGGCTGAGATAGCTCAGAGCCAACATTACAAGTGCTTCTGCAGAGTCTCTGACCGAGAGGCCTAGGTTTCGAGTCCCGGCACTGGCGGATTTTCGATACTCGCTAGGGAGCGAGATGGAATTCAGTCGTTATCTGGAATATAATTCCAACGGCCGGCAACAATGATCAGTAGTTTTTCGTGGTTAATCCAATCAATACCAGGCGAATGCCGGAACAGTATCACAAAGGGACCGCGCGCGGACTTTCCTACCTCTAGCGCCTCCTTTATTCACATACACTTCTGTACTACACTTACTTGTCCGGTGATTAATCAGGAGCATAGAGCTTGTCACGACTGAGGTGGTGCCCCGCTAAGGAGAATACCTGGAGGGGGAAACATCCCGCAAGCCGAAATGTGCAGGAAACCTCCCGCGTGTACATCCTCTGTGGTAACGGGACTAATGACGGGCCCAGATTCATCAATCAACGAATAGTGAGGACATGTAATGTAGACACACAGTGAGGACGGACAGTAAGGTGGTGCAAAGAAAGTTTGTTTACACTATGATGTCACCATATTTTTTCACTGCGATGATACAAACCAAAAAGAACGGTTTATGAATCAGAGCCGAAATGTGAAGATTTTGGCCGAGGTCCGTTAATGACCGAGTCCAAAAAAATCACAGTTCGGTTTTATCGGTCGGGGATAGACTTCGTAGGAATCATGGGAGTGTGGAATTGCGGCCATACGCTGAGTTCCCACAAAAAACCCATACTACGATAAAAAACGCACCACAGAAATGGCTCCTTTAAGTAGTGAGAATGGAAACGAAGTGCAGACTTCGTTTTTAGACGCCTTAATAATAATTTCACGCACATTTGGCGGGGCGCGGATTGATTGATTGATTGATTTTTCGTGTTTCCGGACGCGTAAACTACTTTGGTCATTAGTCCCGTTAGTGTATTGCATGTTTTTTTCTCATGAGATGGCGGTGATCAACCCCCACCGGATGGCGAGATCCGGCGCCGATCTACGGTCGGCTAGTGGGGTTTCCCCCTAACCAGGACTCTCCCACCAGCTCCCGACCGGTCTCCCGGAATATGTGGTAGTGTAGTGAATGTTAGTGTGTGTGTGTATGTGTGTGTGTGTGTGTGTGTGTGTGTGTGTGTGTGTGTGTGTGTAAGGGGAGAGGATAGGACAAGAAGAGGAAGGACATATCGCGCGCGGTCCGTGGCCCGTTTGGTAGGGTACTGCTTCGGCATTCGCCTGATGTTGATCGGAGAAACCACAGAAACTACCGATCAGAGCAGCCGGCCGCTAGACTTCTACTCCAGACAGCGAGTGAATTCGACCTAGCTGAAGAGCTAGTGTCGAAAATCCTGCCGCCGTCAAGACTCGAGCCTAGGACCTCCCGGTCAGAGGTGCTAGTGAAATCAGTTGATGCACTGAGCTGCCGCTCCCGGTACGGGGCGCGGAAACGCTCATAGGATCTTGTCCTCGAAGACGAGAGGGATTTACTCTTTTGTAGCCAAACTGTAGCTTTTTGATTTTACAATTGACAGGTAATTGTATAAAACGTTTCGTTACAAACTTTACTTATTAAGAAAATTATGTTGAAGAGTAATGACAATCAGGTTGATGAAACAATCACTTACTTTCAGATAGTGAGATATTTTTATCTAAGCCTTCAATTTGTAGAAGTACTAGATAACGTAATTGATACAAAACATACTGACTACATATTGAGCATACGTGCGCAACAGTTTACATACTGTTGCGCATTCTTGCGCAAGATGGGATAGTACTACAAGAATGAGCCACAATACCCAGTATTCGATAAACCATCTCGGTAATCCCCAAATACATATTTATTTGCCGAAACTGAAGATACATTTTTCTGAGGAGAAACGCTTGAAATGTACCATTTCTTGTAGAACTTGAAGCAAAAGTACTGAACAAAAGTTTTTTTAGAGTTCATTTAACTCAAATTTTGAAATCTGTGTTGTGGATAATAAACAATATTATTTTGGTGCTAAATTACGATTTTGTAATTAAAAGGATAATGATAGGCTTTATTATATCGTAATAAATTTCCAGGCTTATTTCCATGCTATAAATAGCACAATTTCCCCAACAGATTAATTTCTGATATAAATATTAAATTACCATAATATTTATAAATTGAGATAAAGCTTCCTAAAATATTAAACATGCTAGCAGCAATCAAAATAAACCATGAGAAAAGTGAATAATCATCCCCATGTTCAATGAGACAGTACTTTAGCAACAAGTGCTTGGACAAAATTCATTACCACTTGGAAACATTGTTTGAATTCATGTTCTTCACGCTATACTTGCTCATTTCCAAAACAAGTATAGATATTAACATAAATCTGTATTTCATTTTTTAAAGAGCACAAAAAAAAATTCAGAGACATTAAAGACAGTAATGAATATTCCGATTCCTTTAAGAATTCTACTTCATGGGTCATGTTTGCACGACACTTCAATAAACCTGCCAAAGCTGAAGCCAACGTACAGTTTTTAGGAACTTGTATATCTACACTGCAGGAATGAAAATAAAATAAATTGAAGAAAAAAAAATAGGACAAAAAAGTACTTGAGCGATCGTAAGACAGTAACTGCACTGCAAGAGTAGCAGTGCGAAAGTACTTGAGCGCACATAAGTGCACGAAGTCGTTGAATTGACGTTTAGGCTCTACTTCGAGTGTGTATGCCGTAAGGTGGGAGCGGGGACGTGGTCATGAGCGGTGGCGTGAGTGGGAGCGAGAGAGCTGCGTTGGGGCGGGGGCGGGAGCGGAAGCGGTGAGAGCGAGTGTGGGGGGGGGGGGAGCGGAAGCGGTGGGAGCGAGGTGGAAATGTCGGCAGGAGCGGGAAGTGGGGTGATGGTGGGAGCACGGGCGTGGCTATGAACGGTAGCGTAAGTGGGAGCGAGAGCGGGGTCGGTGCGGGGGCGTGGGCGTTGTTTGAGGAGGAGGCGGCACGCATGAGGAATGCGCACGGCCACCCATGCAGGAAGCAGCTTCCATAAGCGTCCGCCGCGATCGCTCGGCTATGAAATTGAAGAGGCCGCATGACGTCACGTGGCGCTACGCGCAGATCGCCTCTGCGCCTTCTCCGATTGTAACGCTTTCGTCGAGTAGCCACGTAGCAGCCGCATAGCCTCCGAAACAAGACGTTTAATGCTGGTCTTCCAGAAATGGCGTTAGTTTATGCAATCCGGAAATTCAAAAATCAAGGAACAAAATAAACAAAACAAAAGCGAAATTGGGTGGTCCAGTTGCGCGTTTCGTTGGTCCAAATAAGTATGTTTCACAATTATTATGCCCCCCTTACCATTTGATATGATATTTTTGGCCGTTTAGGAACCGGATGATTATGATCTTATGTCCAAAAATATAACGACCGTCACCTTCTCGTCTGCCATTGTCCAATGTCTCTTACAGTGGCGAATTCTCCGAAACACCGCATATACCGCCGGTATACCTACTAATTCGAAGAATAAAAAAATTATTTCATAAGTTTGGTAATACTCTATAAAGGTATTGAGATTTTGAAAGCTTCGACAAAAATGTTTGACATTCTGAGGGAAAGTCTCCAGCACTGCTGCAGGTAATTTGTTCCAATTTTGTATCGTTCTGTAATATAAAATACGTTCATAGTATATATTATAATGTTTAAGAGGAGCCGATGTACAAGCGAATAGTAGTACCGTGTAGCGACTGATGGATCCCTCGGAGGGGGGGGGGGCTAATTATGTATAACCCACCCTCCAAATTGAGCAACGCGACAATTTTCTTTAAAAATATTTGTTAGTTTCCGATCAAGAAAAGAATTTGCTATTTGAAACATTAGCAAGCACGTGGTTGAAAATAATTTCGTTCATAAAAATCTGCTCAACCTAGACTCGCAAGAACGCAGTAATCGGGGGAGGGGGAGGTAAGTTTGACAAATCATGGCGGAGATATGGAAGAAATAAAAGCATTACTCTTGATTTGTAAGAAAGATGATTCCATAATGAATATTGCAAACGCGCATCTGGAATGTTCCGTTTTGACATATAAGGATATTAAAATGTATAGCGAAATATGTAAGAAATATGTCATAATAGGTAATATATGTAAAAATACGTAATTAAACCAAATTATGTAAAAATATTTAAAATAATTTCATCTAAATACTAAAAATAATAAACTAATCCGCCCCTGACGTCAGAGTATCTCGTACAACAACAATGAATTTTTTTGTAATTATTGCTTAATTAATAAAAATTCAGAGAATTTAATGAAAAGTAGTCCTATATCATATTTTTCTTTATTCCTGCAAACAAATAAAAATATGAAGGGATTTTTGAGATATTTTTTTAACTGCCTTACATCGGACATGTAAAGTACTCCTAGAACATAAAGATGGGTTTGAAATTCTCAAAGCGTCGAGTTTGGTCAGATCGATTGCGAATTATGAATTTTGGGGAAATCTTGTGTACTACGGGTTTGCTGTTAATATTATTCACAGACACAGACAAACCAACTGACGTTTTGAATAAATATTACTTTCTCGAAATCAGGGGCCACAACCAGGTATTTCTGTCAAAATATTTACATTACTCTAATGCAACATTACATAACTTTCTCTATACTCTCTAGACTTTACTAGTATACAAGAAAGCCATAAACGACGAATTAATTTTTCAGGATAGACCACCAGTTATCGTTTGCCGGCTGTGCACATCACGCTTAATAACTCTTCTGAAATCACGTGCGCATCATGGCGGCGCCGCCTTATCAGCGGGACATGACGCTCCTTTCCTGTTTTCATTCCAAACATCGGGCCACTCACGGCAATGCATCCATCCATCGGCCGCGCCGACTCTGCGGGCGGCGATAGGGCGAACAGCCAGGGCGCGGCCACGCTTCCGGGAACCCCGGCCACGCGCAGATTACGACTACTCACTTCCGCGCCAAATTCCCTACCATCTCTTCTCCTCCTTCACCTCTTTCTCCCTCTTCTCCTCCTCCTTCTCCCCTTCTCTCCTCCATCTCCATCTCCATCTCCATCTCCATCTCCTCCTTCTCCATCTCCTTCTCAATCCCCTTCTCCATCTCCTTCTCCATCTCCTTCTCCATCTCTTTCTTCATCTCTTTCTCCATCTCCTTCTCCAACTCCGTCTCCATCTCCTTCACATCTTAACTCTTTTCCCCCCCTTTGGTTCCCCCACCCTTATCACCCAGTTGCAACTCTTTCTTTCTTTCTTCGGGTGACCGGCCGTATGTAAATTTGGGGCCCAAATAATCCCATCATCTTTTCCCGCGTATCTCACTTCGTATTCTACATGTAAATTGGGGACCAAACCAAACGAAACCAAACCAAGTAAGGAAAAGGAATGATTGAGCAAGTAAGTGCGTTAAGGGGACTGCCGGCGCCGCGCCGCTGTCCGGTTTCTGTTCCTTGTGCCTTATTGAAACTCTGACTCGCTCCTATATCAAAATGGAAAGCAAAGAAACAAAATGAAAAGCACTAGAAGAGTGTCCAAATTACATGTTCAGCGTTCATGTTAGCAGAGAAAAAGGAAGTATATAAGAACGGCAAGATAAGTTTCATCAATCAACGAATGATTCAATTGAATGAAAACCGACATTAACAAAATCATATTTCGAAAGAAATATACCAGTCGTAAGTCTGTAAAATTGGGAAGGGAGTTATGTTTTAAAAACAATAGCTATGAAAATGTTCCTCGAAAAGGAAGTGTCACTTAGTTTTATCTGGAAAGGACGGTTGAGGTAGTCGGACCCCAATTTACGCATGCCCTTTTTGGGTCGGTCACCGACTTACGCATGGCCTTCTTTGGGTCGGTCACCAACTTACACTTGTGTTAAACTCTTATTTTCCTTCTCGGCCCTTACATACGGCGGAGTGGCACTGGCCCCTTCTCTCCATGGTATGCGAAAGAACAATATGTGAAATGTAGTCAGGGTAGTCAGGCTGAAACTGAACGAAGAAACAGAATTTAGCTTTTCATTTATTTTATTAATGAATATCTATAAAGATCTTCTTGAGAAGAGAATTTCACGGGAAACGTTTGCTACAAGTATAAATTAAACACGTGGAATTATCTGGTTTTATTCAGCGACAGACTTCTAGACCTTGACAATCCAATCGTTGAGGCCTCTCCTTTTCAGTACATGAACAAAAACAAACAAACAAAAATAACTCGCGGGGAACGGCGTTCGCACGTCCTGTGAGATAACGCAGACCCAAGATCGAATTTCTTTTCCGTCGATACGCCGGCATGTCGGTGCAGAAGACAATTTCCGTCTACAAACCGCGCCTCCTGTTCTCTAAACAATTGATGCAGGCAATATTATTATTTTTTACATAATTCTGCTTTATAATATTCATATTACACAAGCACACAAAAACGTTGACAGACCCAAAGACTCGATACATCTTTCTCTATGTATTTCGACGCGCTGAATCTGAATCTAAAGCCAGAATTGCGCCATCACCCTCCATTTTTTAATCACCAAAACATGCTAACTTTGTTGTTTTTTTTGTTTTGAGGGATTGTTGTCAGCCCGAAGACTTGACACATGTTTCTCTATGTACGTCGATGGGCGAAATTCGGATCTGAATCCAGAAATGCGCCACCTCCCACCAGCTTTTTTAATCGCGAAAAAACATCGTGAAATTATAGATTGTAAATTTCACGGTGGGTTTTGAGAAAGTTGTTTCATAGGAGAGAGAGATGATTTATTTATTTATTTAGTCAAAAACTGTAAGTGACATATGGGGGAGAAAATCATCTGCGCAAGCTTTCTTGAGTTTCAGAATCCCTTCCCAACAATTTAACTATTAATAGTTGAAAGATGAACAAATAGTAATAATAATAATAATAACAATAAATTTAAAAAAGCGAGAGATTAACATTTCAAAAACTAGATATTTTCGTAGCCGAATTGTAGAAAACTTATTTTTAACGGTAAATGAACAAACAGATTTCATTTTTCTCTATTGCTAACAAAATAGAAACTCACCCCAAGCTCTACTACCACTACAAGCAAAAGGCAAGCTCAACAAAACGTGCGCATAGTGAAGCTACATTTACGTCCAAAAGCAAATCAAGGGGCCATCCATCTCAGCATGTGCACAATGGATCAGGGAAACTGGACAAAAACCTGATCGAGATGGGGGTCATTGACCCCGAAGCTAAAGTACATTACTTGTTACAGGCATTTAAGTCTTTTTTAAAAATTATACAATGCGAATGTAAACTAATTCATTATAGTATATCATTGTTTTGTTAAAGTAAATATTACTTTTCTTTTTGACGATCAGTATAGTCTCTAATTGTACAGAAACAGTTTTGCAGCAGAAAAGATTTTTCTTTTAACTAAAATTTGTGTACCAATTTTAATTGTTTAATTTCATCTGGCAATGCGTTGTAAAGTAACGTACATGTATTATATGTAGATTTCTATAGTGAGCTGTATATGAAATAAGTTCACCGTTAAATAAGTCAGTTTTGACAAATACTACAGATTCGTAAATAAATAGGCAAGGCAATGGTAAGATTCCAAGCTCAATGAAAAGAGGTTTGTAGGGATCACGTGGATGGCATTTTATTATTCTTCGGATAATTTTCTTTTGCAATCTAAATGTCTGGGCACTAAACGATGAGCCCCAGAATATTATGCCATATCTCAGGCGGGAATGTACATTTGCAAAATACACGCAAGGAGCTGCACGAAGGCTGACAGAATTTGAAAGAATTCTGAATGCGTAACATAATGAGCTTCATTTAGTGTTTAATTCTGTTATATGAACATTCCATTTGAGGTTTGACTGAATTGAGAGATCTAGAATTTTTTTTACCTTAACATCAGCTAATTGCATATTGTTCATTTTCACTGGAACATACGATTGTCGTTTTGAAACTCAAAATAGCATTGAGACAGTTTTTCCTTCGTTAACTATTAATTTGTAATTACAAAACCAATTTGAAACTTCTGAAATTGTACTATTTATTGTACCTTTTTTGCAAAGAACATTCGTGTCATCAGCAAACAGAACTATTCTTCCATTTTTAATAGATGAGGGCATATCGATTATGTATAACAGAAAGAGGATAGGTCCTAGGATTGAACCTTGTGGGACTCCATGTTCAATTGGCAAAAAATTGAAAGAGAATAATGAATAGAGGAGTGAGAAGAATTGAATAATGTCATTTTGTGCCAGTACGGTATTTCTACTAATTAAATTTTTCTTAATTAAAATAAATTTTTACTGTCTAGCCTTACGAAGGTACTCTGTAAGAAAAGAAAGTTCGCGATTATTTTAATATTTCAAACGATGAAGTCCACATGCTTTTCAGTGAAATGTTTTTCAGATAACTGTATGTGTAATCCAATTATTTCTTCAAAAATATATGAAATGGGTAAACGTAAAGCATTTACAAACTGATTGGCATAAGTTGACTGAGAACACACGAATATGGAAATAAATTCCTGGTTCGAAACTACTGGTGACTTGCACTGAAAAAGTTTTATTTGACGACAACCTACTTACGTCATTCGTTTTCCCCGTCTTTAAAGCATGAAGGTCTGCTGTCTGATTCGAGACAAAGGCGTTGGAATCCACGTTCGACCTCGTATTTTCGCTATCAGCGTTTGCACGTTTCCTTACCGAGTGAATAATTACGAAGCAAAAACTATTTTCTCATGACAAGCTGGAATGCGTTATCTTAGAGTTAAAGACGGTAATGGAAACATTTTGACGTGACGTCACGTCATACAACCCAGTCTCGAGTTCAGAAAATGAACGACAGGAAATTTTGCATTCTGGTACGCGGCAGCTATTTGTCGATCGATCGATCAATCGATTCATCGAGAGAGAGAGAGAGAGAGAGAGAGAGAGAGAGAGAGAAGACAGACAGAGAGAGAGAGACGCAGAGCGAGAGAGACGCAGAGCGAGAGAGAGAAAGCGAGAGAAAGAGCGAGAGAAAGGAAAGAGGGAGGGGAGGAGAGAGAGAGAGAGAGAGAGAAGTATTATACAAGAGTACGATAGTATAGTTTCGTTCTTAAAGTTCTTGCTTTAAAAGGTCAGAACAACTCTAAAAGCACAGAACATATCGCTCGCCAAATTGCACAGACAAACAAGATAACCAAAGATAAAACTTAGAAAACACAGACTTCGAAATTAAATAGTTTCAGAACTATGTTTATATGATACCATGGAACTTCTGACATGTCAGCAAGTCTGTGTTGATGCACATTCAAAACCCAATAAAATAAACAGAAAACAATAATTGTTCAATAAATAATGTATCAAAACGTCCAGGAAAGTCTATAGACTATTTTAAGATTTAACAAATTCTATATTATCTCATTTTTCGGAATGGGGGGATTTTCGGTTGAATCTCACTTTAAGCGATTGACCCAGGTAAACTCCAGTCAGGACAGAGTTTTAGGCCCAGTAATTAAGGGACTTCTATTTCGGAGAATATTCACGTGATGCACACAGATGACATATTTTCTTCTTACTCTCTCATTCGCTGCGGTAATAACTTTTTAATTATAATTCTTCTTCTACGAAAAGCGGTATTTTTGTCCAGTCATTACGAACCATGGATGTTCTCCCTTCAAATTATTATCAATCCTCTTTATCGGATTTGTCAATTTTCGTATCATTCTATTAAATTCTATCAATTAGTAATTAAAATGGTTTAAATGATTTATGCTCATAGGGTAGAAGTGAACATTTTTCATACGAGTAAAAATGTGATTAATGTGTTTCCTACACCTTTAAAGCACACGAATATGACTAGGAAAGAGGAGTAAAGAGTGTGACGTTAGTATACTGGCTGTTGGTACCAGAGTGATCGAGTACAGAAATGTGTAGTTGAATAATCTCTGTTCCAGAATTACAAATACCTGTTTCGGAACGGAATTTCCATTTTCAAAAATTTATTACACTCTGAAATTAATGATTTTAAAACATTTAAATCTGCGTAAGTGTATCAAAACGAACAAGTTATTTTATAATGTGGCCATGTTAGTACGTACCATATTTGTTTTCAGGGAGGAAGTAAAAAAATGTTACGCGCGGCACACAGGTCTCCCTGCGCAGTCATCTCTATTTACAGATGAACTGATACGACTTCCACTTCACATGGACGAGCTGATACGAAACAAGATGTTAATGACTTGCGTTTATGCATACAAAATGTATCATTCAAGAGAACATGACTCAATATAATAATAATAATAATAATAATTATAATAATAATTATTATAATAATAATTATAATAATAATTATAATAATTATTATTATTATTATTATTATTATCATGTTGATGATGTATTAATAATCTTGAGATTTCTACATCAAATTTGATAGAGAAATTTTTCCCAGAGAAAGTTCAGTAGTTTTATATATTAATGGCAAAAATAATGGTTTTATTTTATGATCATACAGTTTTATATTTAAAAATGTTGAAAGTTTTTACTCACGTAGGTGGGGAAATAAATTGCATAGTGGTAAAAAGAAACATATTCGTTGGATGAACAAAGCGAAGAGTAAAATTACAATTCCATTGCATTTTTCGTGAATTTAACTCTCAAATGTGTGACATAACGAAATAGGTAAGTTGGTAAAATCTGCATCTCAGCGAAATTAAGTAAACAATGTTTTGAATAGTAATTCTGACTGAAAATATTTTTTTAAACTGGTTTCCAACTCCCGAACCCCTTCAACACTTCTTTAACATCGGAAAACATGTTTTGTAAATTTTATATTTTTAAATGCCTTAATGATTCGAAAAACAAAAAAATACCCGTAGTTTAAAAAATTATTTCCTAAATGAATTTTTCCCGAGAAAATTGATTCCGAATTCGAATTTTAACAAAATATTCATAGTTTAGAGCACAAGGCACACCCATCGAAGACGTGCCTTCTAGTTAAATCCCTGTTGATCTACTCTCTGAGCTGCCGAGACGATCAGTTCTTCGAAGAGATTCTTGCCCTCGTGCATTGCTCATTTGCGGTGGCTATTCAATATTTCAAAAAATTATCTTCGAAAAAATATTTTAAAATTTTTTTAAATTTAAAAAATTAACTTCTAAGGACATTGAATAATTTATACGTTTTCATTGGTAGACATTTTTTAAATAATATTCTTGAATTGTTTTCAGCGTTTTGAAGCCAAAAAAACTACAAACGATTAGAACCACAAATCATATTTTATTAAACCCACTGGGGAAGCACTTGGTAAAATAATACATTTGATGGTCATTTCGGTTTCTGACAACGCAATTGGTGTTTAAGTGTCAATATTGGATAAAAGGGATCCAGCGGCAACGCTGGGACTGTGAAAAAGGTAAGACAAATTCAATTCCTTTAACAAAGGATTATTTGCGTTACCCTTTAACAAAAAAAGTGTGTGGAAATCAGGCCAAGAAGAATGATAGAAGCGGCCAAAAGTGTAACTGACGGGACAGGTTACTGCCTCGACAAAAAACAACCTCAAATATGGTCCTTGCCAATTATTTTGAGAAACCGAGAGAAATGAACAATAACAATAAAGTCTTGAAGTCTGAAATTGATAATCGTATCTATCGTGAAAAAGTTAATGTGTACGCAATATGACTTTTGAAGTCTTGTTCCCGGTGATGGCTTAATCTTAGTCTCTGGAAACAGACTGGGGAAGCAATACGTTGGGCTTTGTCTCCATCGATATCTTTTTCTGACTTCAATATTAAACAGTGTTCGCAATTCACTTTAATTCTTTGAAAGTATAATTCGTGACCAACTTTAGGGACAAGCATATTTTGTCATGTAAGTTGTTCAAAGATAGCTTTGAACTTATTTGAAGATATAACTACCGAGACATTTTCCATCATTTTACAGTTAATAAACCCTATAGTAATATCCTAGGTTACTAGGATACTAGGTTACTATTAATATACTAGGTTTAAACAATCTATTTCTACAAGTCAAACCTAGAGATTACGTTACCCTTGGCATTTCTTCAGAAAGTGATTACTTTTCACGACCACATGTTTATATTTGCGGGTATTGAAGTGGACATTTTGAGAATGACAGTTGAGCAGTAAGTAATGTATGAATTAACTCAGAATAGGCGTCCGAGAAACTGAAATTTCACAAGGCACCTGACATCAACTCGCTGCATCATCCCACGGACGTTCTGCCGCGCTTCCGACGTCTCCTAACTTCCAAGAAAATCAAATTCATTCTTCTAATTAAGAGATGAAATTTCGCGTTTCCCGCTGCTTGAGTGCCGAGGCAAGCTTCTCTTCCAGGTGTCTGCCACGACCACCAGGCCGATTTCCCGGGAATTAAATGACTTTCCCCCGGGAGCTCCCCCCTGCCGCAGAGAGCCCCTGCTAAAGGTCACTCCTTCGCGCTCTGGTTACCGCGGAAGGGAGGAGGCCCCAAACTTCCACACTGGGCCAAATAAGGCCTGTGTCAGACGAACGTTGCGGTGACGCGCGATAAATAACGCGCGTTGTAGATTATGCGGAACGGCCAAAGCGCTGTTGTGCCGCTTCACATAAGATAAGTGTTAATCTACGACGCGCGTTAACGTTCTATCGAGGTATATTGCCTCTAAGGGAGAACAACCCCTTAGATTCATAAATATCAAATTATATTCCACTATTCAGCCGTTAACAATGAGAGTCGAACGTTTGCCAAAACAATATTTTACCTAAAAATGAACAGTACTTGGAACTCTCTTATGTGACAAAATACAGTAAAATTTTGATCGCATACAAGTACAACAACAACAACAACAACAACAACAACAATAATAATAATAATAATAATAATAATAATAAACCGGTAGCGGTAGCTCAGTGCATCAAGTGATGTCACTGCAGCGCCTCTGACCGGGAGGTCCTAGGTTCCCACTCCCCACGGCGGCAGGATTTTCGACACTAGCTTTTCAGCTAGGTCGAATTCAGTCGCTGTCTGGAGGAGAATTCTAGCGGCCGGCTGCACTGATCGGTAGTTTTCCGTGGTTTCTCCGATCAACACCAGGCGAATGCCGGAGCAGTACCCTACCAACCGGGCCACGGACCGCGCGTGATCTATCCTTCCCTTCCTTGTCCTATCCTCGCCTCTTACACACACACACACACACACACACACACACACATACACTAACATGCACTACACTACCACATATTCCGGGAGACCGGTCGGGAGCGTAGAGCTTGTCCCGGCTGGAGCGGTGCCCCGCTGGTGGGAGAGTCCTGGTTAGGGGGAAACTCCACTAGCCGACGGTAGGTCGGCGCCGGATCTCGCCATCCCGCGGGGGAAGATCACCGCCATCTCCCGAGAAAAAAACATGCACTACACAAATGGGACTAATGACCGGAGCAGTTGACGCGCCCGGAAACATGAATAAATCAATCAAATAAATCAATCATAGTATTGGGATTTCAGAAAAGTTCAGAATAAACGACAACGATAGAGGCTGCCATAAAGTGCGGTATACTTAAAATAATGTTCAGGATTCGTCAGTGGCCTTAAGGTTCTGTCTGTGCGACGCAACGCGTCATAGCGCGCGTCGTCGGGGGCGGCGCGGCGGCGGCGGCGGTGAGAACGCTCCTCGTCGTTTGGGGACGTCGACGTTTCGGCCGTGCTGTTTCTGCCATCATGGCCGCGCGGCCGCTCCCCGACCCGCCTCGCGCCGCGCCGCCCCGCTCCGTCCCGCTTCGCCACACCTCGCCCTGCCAGGGCCGCACAAACTTCCCGATGACGTCGAAATTTTCGAGAAGTGGGCAGGGCCACGCGAAGGAGACATGCACTGACTACTACCCAATACTATGAAATTCCGTCCTTAATAATTCTTCTATAAGACAATTACACAGACTTTTAGATCATTAACACATTCCATTTTCAGGAAAACTTGAGAGAAGCCTAACGACCAGAGAAGGAATGTTCACTGCAATATTTTGCGGTACTTCCCGACCGTCCAGACGCGCATACTCCCCTCTCGCCACCCTTGAAACATGAGGAGCCCTGGATTATCGCGGCTGGCATGCGGTGCCTTCACCTGCACTAGCGAATTCTCTGGACAGCATTAAGAATTGTTTGAACCTTCTCACTCTACCGCACTTCATAGCGCTTACCGCTGCGGAAGACTATTTGGCTCTCGACACCAAAACAGTTATTTTCTCGGATCTGTTTTCGAGCTTTCAAAATCTCTAATTTTTTAGAGGATTACCAAACTTATAAAATATTTATTAAACACTTCGAATTTCTAGATATACCGGCGGTATATGCGGTGTATCAGAGAATTCGCCACTGCTTAAGGCGGCTCCACACATTTGGTATTCGACGAGTAGCGAGCGACTGCTCACTGAATCCTCAGTAGTGAGGATGCGTTGTTTGCTATACTGCGATTTATTCACAGCTGCCTCTGACAGGTCATCATCTATTACGGTGTCATCCAATCGGGACCTTACACGTCACTACAGTGACGTTACTATGGTGGCGCTCCGATTGGAGGACGCTGACTGACGTCAGAGGCAGCTCTGAATAAATCCAAGTATATTTGCCGGGCGACGAACATTCGGTACTCGCCCTACTCACCGCGTGTCGGTCTTTTGCACACTTCGAAGGGAGCCATCATTCGCCGATCATATCAGCTGCTCAGGATTGGGCGAGAAGTAGGTCGTCTCTCCGAATGTGTGGAGTCGCCGTTACGGGCCTTAAGGACGAGATTTGAGGCTCCCAAATACTATTGGAATATTTAGTATAAGTTATCAAAATTAGATGAAAATGAAACTATTACCTTCGCAATTTAAAAATGAAACCTATATATAAATACAATTGGAGTGTGTGCCTGATGTTTTCAGGTAATCTCAAATTGATTCGTTTTATAATATCAAATTGATATTTAGTTGATGTAAAGAACCATTCAATTGATTTTACAATTTCTGTCTTCTTTGTGTTTTTTTCTCGGGATAATGGAACGATTAAACCGATTTTGACGAGGTTTTCACTAAAATGTAGATTATTTTATCCAGGATGTATTCATATTTTTTGCAAATTGAGGTAACGATTTTTATAACAGGAATGATTTGTTTGTTTCTTATAAATGTTGTTTTATTCTGGCCCTAAAGACATTTTGTTCATGTGACCTTCCAAAGAAGAAAAAAATATTTTAGTTACGTGACATCTCATAAAATTGATTTTCATCCCCGTTTCCTATCTCTTAAAGCAACATTTAAGAGCGCACTTTCTCAGTTTTTTGGGGAATATAAAAAGAAAACGTGTGTATCCACCAACGTGGATAAAATGTTTCTGAAAGCAAATAACATTTTTCAACTCAATACATTTTAATTCGCTATGGTAGAGGGATTAGGCTTAGAAAAATTGTAGAACAAACATGGTTGGGGGGGGGGATTGCAAATTGTGTCTGTTTACAACTGCTGCCCGTGGTGTATACAGCAACGAAGATCGTGGTAATCATATAAGAATTCAGTGCAGAGAAGAATGGGAAAACGCTAAGGTTGAATTTCCTCCCTTTCCTCACTAAAATATGTGATTAATAAATATCCGGGCAATGCGGTGTACGATAGCGAGTAATAAAATATAATATGAACACTAATATAATTTAAAGTAAGTTCGCCTTTTGGGTGCGTTAACATTAAAAATAATTTTGAAAGTTTTAAAACCCTAATTAAATGTATTATTTTTGTTTAGATAATTAACCTTTCTTTTTACATATGTATGGACTAATATTCAATTTTGTTTAAAAATGTTGGGAACCCTAAGCAAGAGCTTATTCTGTTTAGACCACCCCTGTCGCCTCGCCGCGCCTTTGACGACATTTTCTCCTCGTGAGAAGGAAAAGAAGGGGAGGGGGAGCCCGCCCGCTCCAATGGAAATGCCACGCCGCCCCGCGCCGCGCCGTTTGGAGAGCCTTTGAAGAGAGGTTGGTGCGCCGGAAACGATTCCAATAAAAATGTTTTTATGCTCTGCCTTTCTGTTTCGTCGGCGTCGCACTATCTCTGAAACTGGGTGGTAAGATGTTGAAAGACGGAATGAGGAAGACGCCTATGTCAGAATCTTTTGTGCTTGGATTTATTTTTTTCCTGTTGTTGTTGTTGTTGCAAACGTTTTCCTTTGTCGTATTTTCTTTTTCACTTCGATCTCTGAATGGGAGGTCCTAGGGTTCGAGTCCCGACGGCGGCGGATTTTCGGCATAAGCTAAGTCGAATTCAGCCACTGAGGTTTCTCTGAAGAATACCAATCGAATGCCGGAGCAGTACCGTCATAGACTAAAGACGTAGTCTTTACTCTATGGTACCGTAACAATCGAACCACGGACTGGGCGCGACCTTCCCTGCCTCTTCCTTGTCCTATTTACACGGCCACTTACATGCACCAGACCACCATACATGTCAGGTGACCAGTTCGGGAGCTTAGCAGCTTGTCCCGGCGAGGGAAGTGCCCTGCTGATGCGAGATTTCTGAAACTACGAGTATTTGCATCCGAATACTTGGGAATTTTTTCTCGTTTCTTACTAATCTACATTTTACATTGCAAAGAGCCTACGAAGATCTACAATAGTAATAACATGTTTTATTTCAAAATTGAATATGATTTGTTTTTGGTATGGACGAATTCAATGAAAGAAAAAATAGGCACCGCTTAGAAAAACGGGAAATCCCATCTCATCATATCGGTTCTGCAATTCAGAATTTGACTTGTGACTATGGAAGCCCTTGAAGTCAGTTTAGGCCTTCAATCCGTTCGGCTGATACTTGTAAATGAGTTTGCCTTGGTGTTACGGAAAGTGCTTTACGACTATTGAACGGAAACTTGCTCTGTTTATTATAACCATACAATAATAGAAACGCAAATACATTCATTTCACATTAAAAAGATATCATGGTTTATTGTGTTTAAATGATGTTCCACTTACGGACTTGATTGAAAGGAAATATAGTTCATTAATGTACTGAACTTTTCTTCCTAGAACTAAAGTGATTGATGTTCTCAAAATACTTTAAAATCCTTTTTTAGCTTTTTTTCCTGTGTCATTTTTTATTTTTAAAATATTTGATATTTTATTCAAGTGCATTCTACACCATTATTTAATTTTAATGTATTTGTAATGCTCTTATGTATGTGTCGACTTTACATGAAATCTTAACTTTTTGGTTGTAGATCTCTGTTCTGCATAAACATTTTTTCGGTTCACAGATGGATTATTATAAATTAATACTATTTTATTGTTATTATTTACAATTTCCATACAGTGCTAGAGTAATTTCCAATCAATTCTTTACAAAAAGCTGAAAAGTAATTATTTTATCAGTTTAACTCAGAAGAAAATCGAGGCTAATCTATATTTTTGCCTTAATTTTACATTGTTCTTAATATTCCAGACTTTTAAACAGCAATTTTAACATAAACTTTGAGCAGTTGTTGCTTAAGGAATAATTGCAGAAAATATTTTGTATTTACGCCATATTCGAATGTAACAGAAGTACGTGTTATTCATTAGTAATTTAACATGGGGTTCATAAAAATGGTTTACAAGTTTTTAATGTTGATCTGGGATGCCCCTGGAAGCAGAAGACAAAGGAATTCACAGGAAGGAGTGCAACCACCCAGGAAAGGGAGGCTTCATCAACCACGTAACGTCTCGGGAAAAGCGGAAAAGCACATCCGTTGTAATGCAATGTAGATTCTCCGACGTTACCAAGTACAGCGAGTGTGCAAGGTAAACATTTAATTTTCTAGTTTTCCTCGATGTAAATTGTATTACAAAATTAGTGGCAAATAAAGTGTTGGTACATTCAGAGAAGAAAAATGATACGTACATCCCCATCATTAGAAAAAAGGTAGTGCGATACATGAGACTCATTAACCAAGTACCTATCTTTTGCTATTTGTTTGACCCGATGAAAAATGTTACAGAAATATAGAGCAAAAATGTCGACTTCACGAATCCTCCAATCAATTCGCGTTTCGACCTCAAAACTTGATGTCAATAATTCAATCCTAGGAAACATCAAACTCAGTACTTCATGGTGTAAATGTATGGTACATTTGTGATAGGAGTAGCAGTCGAAAACAAATTATTTCAACAACGTACACTCTGTAATCTTTAAATTAGAAAGAAGTTTTAAATTATATCAGAAGTGTTTGTCTAAAGAGGTTTGGACGCGCATCGAGCGGATGTGACATTGAAATACAAAGTACACACCCTAGGTATTACATCACAAATCAAGCTTTACAAAGCTAGTTTACGTTTCCATTAATTAATGAACTTCTTTAAACACTGTAAAGAAAAAGAAGGTCAACGTAAAAGAAAAGTGATCGGGACCGGCTATGCTGAGCATGTGTCAGGTTCGAAGTATGTCATTATCCCTGAGAAGAATCTATATATTTAAAAAAATAAGGTATTCTGCCGTGGCTTCGTATAGAGCTTCTACTTAACCGATTGTAGTATTTTCCCCTTTAAATGAAAGAATGTGATCCCTAGATGTGTTATCAGTTATTGTATGTGTTGTTTCACCAGCATTTACAGTGTAAATTTATTAAACAAATAATTATTTAATAGTAGGCTTATCAGCAGTCAATTGTTTCTTCCAAAGGCTGTGTAACAATATCGATAGATATAAGTATATCGATAGGTGTACGTCCTGCTGCTTGAGGTGTTTTTTACAATTGTCTAGGTTGTGTTTCAAGAGCAATATTTGCATTTTAGTGGTGGCTGTGTTTGCATCAATTTGTTTTCGTCGTGTATTTTGTAGAGAAATTCGAACAGTAGGTTTTATTCGATTTTACAGAAGTAGTGAAGTAATTTCATTTACCTTTGGGTCTTAATCCATGAAATATCTGTATTGTTCTTCTGGGTACTTCCTGTGTGAGAGAAATTCTGCAAACCAGATAACTTTGTGTTGCTTAAATGGAAAAATAAGTTTGTCTTCTAGCTACGTGTATGTCGGAAGAAATGAAACAGTTGTTTATAGGAGTTCATGGGACATCAAAAGACTTTTAAAATAATATCCATCATTATAATTATAGTCTGCCTTCGATGCTCATATTAGAGTGCACTGATTATGGGCCACATATGTTCAATTGTGTAAGTTTTAATATAAAACAATTGATTTTGTGCTACATAATATCTAATCATTCTGACCATTAAGTTAATATTTGCAGAGATGAAAAAAATTGCATTAAATACGAGAAGTTTGCTCTTTCTTCCCCCTATTTAATAATTTGCTTTGTGAATATTAGTCTACGCACAGTATTTTACATTTATCTCAGAACTCACGGTCAAATTTTGACGGGTTCCCACTAGTTTAATTTGAAAGAGATGTTCAAGTAGGTCATTATTGGAATCGTATGTAGTTCTGAAACGTATCATTCATTTCATTCTCAACATGTTTTAGAGGGATGTCGACTAATCATTAGAATGGAGTGACAGGTCTAGACAAAAAAAAGATTACAACCATTTGTATTTATCTTCTCTTATCTGGAATCATCATGAAATGAATTGCTGGCGGTATTCGCGTATTGTGCCCTGTTCAAGCTCAGTGTCCGGAAAAGAAGCTTCGTTCACTTGAAGATCTGTGCCAAGCCTTGGGGGGAGCGATCTTCACGTGCGCTGCCCAAGGCTGGTCAGCGCTTGCGCAACGCCGCCGCGGCCCCCGCGCCGTGCGCTGCCCGTGCTCCGCCCCCCTCCTGCGCACGACACGTCGTGACGTCCGCCGCGTGCGTCAGCCGCTCGCCCCCTTATCACTGCTCACTCCATCTATACTTGGGTTTTCGAAACGTGGCGGATGACATTAGGTCATTTTTACACCACCTGCCTTATAAAATGAATCTTTATAACAGTGATAGGCACGTGTTTGAGGCCATAAGCCTCCGTTCAGAAGGACGTTCGCGAATGAATTAAAAATATTCATTTTATTAGGTGGGAGGAGTGAAAATGATCTAATGTCATCCGCCACGTTACGAAAACTCAAATAATACGAGAACGTTCCACCGGCCCCGCTGCACCTGATACTGGCCGGAGCCATCCCCCCCACTCGGCCCCGCCCTCCACGTACCACTTGCGCACCACCCCGCCACTGGAGGATCCAGGGGCATGGGGGCCATGCCTCTCCAAAAGGACTAGAGTTTCCGTTTACCTTCCTTTATTTGACAAAATTGATTAAATATTTATTTAGGTTCGAATTATTTAAACAATAATATTGTATAGTATCATGTCTACAGTACATAAATAATATACAAAATAAAAACAAATTTGTTTATTATTTAACAAATATCTACGATGCCACTCCCCCCCAAATGATCGGCTGGGTCCGCCCCTGCTCCACGTCCTCTCCGCCCCCCCCCATAACTTCGCATTGCTTTCTCTGTGGATTCTCCGATCAACTCCAGGCAAATGCCGGAGCAGTAACCGGGAGCGGTGGCTCAGTGCATCATCTGCAGTGCCTCTGACCGGGAAGTTCTAGGTTGGAGTCCCGACCGCGGCAAGATTTTCGATATCAGATTTTCAGCTAGATCGAAGTCAGTCACTGTCTGGAGGAGAATTCTAGCGGCAGGCTGCTCTGATCGGCAGTTTTCCATGGTTTCTCCGATCAACACCAGGTAAATGCCGGAGCAGCGTAATCTTTCCTTCCTCTTCCTTGTCCTATCCTCACCTCTTACTTACACATAATATACACTACACTACGACACATGTCGGGAGAGACCGATCGGGAGCTTAGTGTTTGTCCCGGCAGGGACGGTGCCCCGCTGGTAGTAGATACCTGATTCGAAAAGGCCGCTAACTGACGGTAAGTCTCGCCATCCAGCGGGGAACACTGTTACTTACCGATGCAAAACATGCACTACACTTATGGGACTTATTATCTTAGCAGTTGACGCACCCGAAATCTCTAACCATCAACCAATTCGCATTGCTGGATACGCACTCTCGTCCTCGCCTCGCCCCATCACTGCCCCGCGCGGCCCAGCCGGCGTTCAGCCACCTCTTGTCCCGCTGCTCAGCCCTGCTCAGGCACCTTTTTATTTTTTTATTTTTTTAATTCAAATACTTTCTGATACAGCGTACATAGCCACTTTACAGAATTGTTTGCTTACATTATGTATACAATAATATACAGACAAAAATAAGAGGGAGAATGACCCCACTGGGCTCCTCTACAAGAAATCAGGTTGGGGTGCTTGGGAATTACTGCGGTGGTTTGTGGTATGGGTGAGATAACGGCGTTTATGATATGGAAAAAGCGTAGGAGTTACGGAGGGCGGAATTTATCTTTGGGGAATCTGGACGGGATGCGGTTTAGACGAGGATGAGTGGTTTTACCTAGTGAGAAATTCGGTTGGAAGGGAAGGTTCTGAAGCTTGTTGTAGAATCTTTCGGAGAGGCGGGCGATGTGCTGGGCGACTGTAGGGAATTTCAAATCATTGTGAATTTGATCATTAGATATATACCATGGGGCATTTAAGGCAGTGCGGAGGACTTTATTTTGTAGGGTTTGGCCCAGGCACCTGATCGCACCATCACCCCTGCCACCTCATCTCTCTCGTCTTTGAGTTAACTCCATGAAACGTTCCCGCGTCGGTCTCGTTCGTGCCTCGGCATGTTCATATCACTCCTTCCTTTCCTTCGTCCTGCTTCGTTCCTCTTCGCCCTGCTCCGCCTCTTCTCCGCCCCTCACCTCCCTATCTCCACTAGTGATGCGATATCGATAACAGAACATCGATGTTAGCAAACATCAGTGTTCAAAATTGATGTATGGATGCTAATAATGTATCGACTAAAATCAATCAATGTTTTTCAACATCGATGTTTTCAAGTTGGTTTAGTAACCTTTAACATTAAATTCGTGTGCAACGAAACTGAATTTGACAGTGTTATGCTTATCAATTCACCAAATAAGGATAAGAGAAGAAGGGGCAGACCCTATGCCAACATCGCATTTGCTGACCACTCAATGTGCGAAATGAATATGAAGAAAGAGGAAATGGAAACAAGGACATGGAGATCATCACGGGTGAGAGTTTGGTCGATGAAAGTAGTACAAACCACGTGCCTTTGGTTCGCTCCAAATGAACTAACAGTGTTACCATCAGTTATATTTTATATTTTAACTTTTACAGTATTGTTATCATCTAAATTTTTCTTTCAGAAACAAAAGATCGAAGAAAACATCAATCACAAAACATCGATACTAAAAAACATCGACGTTAATACATCGATGTTCCTACAAAAACATCGCTATTTTGAAAACTTCGACATGCATGTCGCAACCCTAATCTCCATCAGCGCTTCTCGAACGCGGGACGTGCCCGCCACAGACAACCTGCTGCCCTCGCTGCCCCGCCCCATCCTGCCCACCGCCGGGCCGTGCCGTGCCGCAAGAGTGGTGGGGAAAGTAAGCGACCGGTCTGTCATGCGGCTCGTAGCGGCGTTTTAAACCAGGGGCCATGGAGGTCACACTTGGCTGGGGAGGTGGGCGTTGACTGGCAACGCGCTGGAGATAGACCCACGCGGTCGGGACAGAAATATCGGCTTGATAGCGGGAGCCGTCCATATGGCAGCGAAAAGGGGAATACACGTAGGTGCAGCGGAAGCTTTGACGTAGCGGTGATGGCCCGGCAAAATGTACACAGGATAAACCCATTGTAAATTCTATTTTAAATACAGGAAATTAACTACTTTAATATAACACGTTTTGTAGAGGAAAAAGGTAATTTTAGAAATGTACATATCTTAAACAAACTGGTATCTCTGATGTATATTGTTCTAAAAATATATTTAAGTTGTGTTACAATATTTCACAATTTTACATCGCTTACACAGGGATCAGAACAAGGAATTCAAGAAGGTCGTGACTACACTATCTTCTTCTATTCAAATGCGGATTTTTCCCACTCGTTTTGTAAAGTCCAATCAACAAAGCTTCTCCAGAGGCTTTTTCTGAAGTCCATATAATTTCTCAAAATGGAATACGACTTTATTCTTAAACATGCGACTCTCGCGTACAATCTTTTAGATGGCTGAGTTGTTCTTCCATTGATAGAGCGTCATAGATTTTTTCAGAATACTGTCCTTCTCAGAATCCCTCTGTTATTTTTCTCAGATGTCACAGCTTCCTGTTCCTGCCAATAAGCTGTCGACACCAGAAGAACCTCAATAAAACGTGCGCGGTGCAAGATCTCGAAGACAGGAGTGTTGAGTGCAATTTACAACTGAAATAACTTTCTAACTTACATCTTGTTATTATTCTTGTTCAACATTGTAGTTAAATAAAAATTGAACATTTAGATGTCAGCAACCATATTCAATGTGCGTTTGTGCATGAAACATCCAGTAGACAGTTTGTAAAAGAAGAAATGCTGAAATTCAAATCATGCAGAAGATAAGACACCGTGCACTCGAATCATTTTTATTGGGCCGTTTTCTTTACCGTTTAAAAAAACACTTTTTCGGTATCAAAAAGTGTGTGTCCATTGAAATCTCGAAATAGATTTACCATAGCAGTACATAACTTTCTTTATACTTCGAACATTACTTTCTAAGTTTAAGAGAAGTTAGATATTAAGCACCCTCACCGTAATTTATCTGTACCAAATATAAAGTAATAAATTATAAAAATACGTACATAAACGAGAAAGTAATAGTACCTCACAGCTCAGGTCTTAAGTACAGGTGATTATATTGTTTGCAGAGATTAAAGTAATAGTTTCGGAGCGCTAGTGCTGACTTGGTATTGCAATCTTTTCCACCTCGCAGGACCAATGCAACAGAATAGAACCGCCTTCCAGTGTGTTTCCTTGCAATAGTAATAGAATATTAAGGGAGGGTGTGGTCGTAAAAAAAACACATCGTTTCTTAAAAACATTGGTATGTATACGTAATGTGAATGAACTCGTCTCTTCGTTATTATGGGATGAACAAACATATAGTGTTTCACTTAAAAAATCGAAGTTGTGTCTATATATTTTCAATAAACAGGCTTTAGTAAAATAATATACATTATTTTACGTGCCCTTCGCATACGATTGTGAAGTGAAAATCGCGTCTTCATATGCCACGATTTAGAAGATATTTGAAGGGAACATCTAAAGTATGCTATACTGCATTTAAACGCAGATTGAGTATTTTCAGAATCGCTCAAATGCCATTTTTTCAAAAATGACTCCAAATATTTTCTTATTTTTTTGTAGGGATAGTGTTAAATGCACTAAATAATATGACATTGGAGTTACTACGATGAATTCTTTTGTTGTTGTTTTTCAAAAAATAAACAAATGTAAATTTTGTTCAATGCTTCTCACGTCGTTAATATTTATATTAAGAGCAGTACAAAATGTTTGGAGAAAATGAGGTTAAAAGGACGCATTTTCAGAGACGATTAAGCAACATTTTCTTAAAAAGGCTCCGATTTTTTAAAAATGAAAATGTGCTTAGAGAATCAAATTTTACACTTCGATAATATTCTTGAACTTATATTTCAATCTTACTATTAGGTATCCGAAAAATTGAAAAAAGTGAATCTATGTTTTAGGGGCCAATAGGACGGAGAATAGGCCAATAGGATGAGAAGATGATGAGACGCAACCGAATAGACCAGGGGTGTCCAACGTGTCAGGTTTCAAGGGCCACAATTAACACTTTTAATATGGCTGCAGGCCGTATTTTTATTACTCGGACGATGGACACCTGACTTCCTCGTACTGTTAATCTCGGCAGTTTGCCCCACTGCTCTGAAACGGAAATGAAACAATACGCAGTGAAATATTGGGATGATTTTGGGATTTGGGATGATTTTGGATTTCTGAATTTATTAGAATTCTTTAAAATTCAAACAACCCATTTTTACATTAAGGGGATGTTGGTCCTGGCAAAGGGCGTGCGCTGGGCGCAGAATGTTCTCGCCCGACATGGATGCAAGGATCTTTCACTTTTGAATAATAATCTTTCGCGGGCCACAACAAATGGCATCGTGGGCCGCCAGTTGGACAACCCTGGAATAGATAGTCCAGACTGGGGAGGTACTGAAACTAACTAGTACGAAAAAAGATGCGTCATTCAGTAGCAACACTAGTTTTATTTTCTACGAATTTGAGGAAAAGAAGTCATACTAATACTTCCCAATACTAGAAGATTTCTTGAGAGAAAAATTCTTCGGAATACATTTCTTTCAATCTCTTCTTAGAATTCCAGTTAAGGAATAAGCACATGTCAAAATGATGCGAATCTCCACAGGAAAATGATATGTACACTCAAGCCCGTGAGTTAAACATTTTAGTACATGGTGTGTGGTGTGTATAGTATAGGAATTAAAAAAAAAAGACACCTGAAAGATTACAATAGAGCTAGGTGATATAGGGATTAGAAGATACGGAGTTCGAAGGAGTCATTGTGATTCAAATGATAAAAAAAATCGAGTTCGAAGATTTGATTTTTTCAGCGTCTATGCTTCAGAATTTCAAGTTTCACTACGAGGATTACTTTCACTCTCCCCAAACCAGCCCATTATTAAGTCAGCATATGGAAACAGGGATTCTGAAGGGGTCAGTAAAAAGTTTGGTGAACTTGCAACCAGAGGCGTATTAATACGTGAAATATTTAAGAAAAGGCCATTTTGTCCAGACCTCAAATTTTGTTAGTACGTAAACCGACAAATAATTTTCGTTCCTCATCGTGCAATATTATTAGGAAACCAAAGAAAATTATTGTGCTTATGAAACGTACTGTTGAGTGAAGACAGGTTACTTAAAGGTGTGTCCAGCTTCCTTAATTTGTGTGCCGAAGAAGCGGAAAAGTGGAGTCCTGTTAAAGTAATACCTGGAAACAAGGGGGAACATCAGCAAATATGTACTGACGTGTGCAAAAGAAATATGCTTGTAAGAGTCGTACGATATCCTTACTTCTTCTATCTTTACGGAGGAAAGATCCTGTATGAATGTGAATGCCTGTTCTATAGAAAATAGAGGAAGAATATATAAAAGCCCGTTTAGAGGAAAATTAATTAATTAATTAATTAATTAATTAATTAATTAATTTATTTTACGTAAAAAAAAAGTTGAAACTGCGTATGACATGCTTTGGGGAGAAGTTAATTCTGTGCACATTTTCAAAATTCAGTGATCCCTACACTAAGTCATATACTACATGAATTTTGACATTTAAATTTAAAAATATATGAAAATATGAAGAAACATCTTTCTGTGAAGACAAATTTCGGTGAACTAAAAATTTGTACCTGAAAATCGGATTAATTCGTTAGTGGTAATCACATTGTCACTTATAACACATAATTGAGATAACCCATTGACCTTAATTTCACTGCTGTAAACAAAATAGTTAATTTTCAAAATTTTCATTAACTGCATGTTTTGACTGATTAGGATAACTGATGAATAACATAAACCACAGAAGAAGTTTGAAGCAGCTGGTAGTTAACATTTGCACTATAACTCTCTTTGTCGTAAAGTTGAAGACTATTTTATAGTAGACGAAAATCTGCTTTCCTATTCATTTCTTCTTTCTAAGTACATATACTATAATATTACTCATCAAATATTTTCTCGTCGAATGTCTTCGAACTGAAACATCAAGGCATCATAAAAACCACTCTATTTTGTAATGTTACAGTACATTATTATATTTTAGTACTGTAATGTATTTTATTACATTGTTTAATATTATTTTGAAACTTTTGTAAAGATTTTGCCTTGCAATCTGCGAAATACAGAAATACTGAATCTGATTTGCTTTTGTTCTTGAAGCTCTTCGATATTGTACTTGAGGCAATAGAGTTGGAAGGCAGCCAAACTAAACTCTCTGCCAACAAAAAGAGAGGCCAACTTTGTTCTTTAAAGTGTTTTGATATTTTGTATCTGGTTAATTGTCCTTTGTAATCTGAAGTACTGAGATCTATTGAAAAAGGCTCTTAAGGAAAGAAAAAGCTCTCTTGGTGATTCTAAGTCCACAAATATTCTTGAAGCGTCGAGTATAGCAAACACTTGTTAATTTCTCAATATGTCGAAATAGGTTTCCAATGTATCATTTAAGCCAATTCAGTCAAACAATTAATATCTCAATAAATATGAAGTTCATTGAACACGTCTGACTTTGGTGGTGCAACAATCTACAGATCACAATGCTCCATAACCCAGATGTTGATCTTTCGAGATGAAAAAAAAAAATAGCTCAGAAGGCGTTTCCCTAATGAGAAACGAAGGAACCAAAATTATAGTGCAGTACCTTGTCAATGAAATTAATTAATAGTGTAAAGTTGAAGGCAATTTTAAAATTCTAAACAAATTCACACAATGAGGTTATGAATTAGCAATAAGGAAGGCTCCAGAACGAATTTTAAGATGGAACCAATTTCAGTTCGGATCCTCTATAAATATTTTTGAAGCAATAATTACGTTCTCGTATTCGTACTACGTATGTACCGAGACGTAGTACAGAGAAAGTTATGTAATGCGGAAAATCGATTTCGAGATTTCAACGGAAATACACGTTTCGGGGTCCCCTGATACCGAAAAAGTGTTGTTTTTATTTCAAGACGTCCGTCTTTCCGTCTGTCTCTGTTCGTCTGTCTGTCTATACGTCTGGTGTATATGAACAACACTAGCGTCTAAACCATACGTAGGATTTTTTTTCAAATTGAAGAAACCCCTATTCATCTGACCTGAGTCGAAGCCATGAGACTTTGAAAAACATTTATTATTTTTTTAGGGTACTTTACATAAAACCATTGAGACATTTTCAAAATATTCTCAAAAATGGCTCCAATTTTTTTCCTTAAATTCCTGGCAAGAATAGAGTAAAATACTTTTTTAAGGTGGGATATGTCCGATTTTCACTGTTAATTCTGGATTTTTGATAATTGCAAAATTTTGAATTTTTCTGGCGACTTCCTGGAAATATAAAATTAGAGATAGAGATTTTTCTTTCAATAGAAATTTGTTGTCCATAATTAGTTCTTTCATTAAGGTCAGGTACACTTTTAAAGAATAACAAAAAACAGATTTACTCAAAAAGTCTTTAAATGTTTCTTTAAAATTTTAGTAGGGATAGTGATAAATGTACTCTATTAGATGACATAAACGCCATATTGTTCTATTCGTTTGTGTTTTCAAAAATTACAAGAATGTATTTTTTTTTGAATAGCCTCTCACGAAGTTAATATTTACATTGGCGGCGATTTGTTCACATTCATGCATTTATGAGTACTAGCTTAAAATGATGTCATCTAATTTTTCTCGAAAACTCAAAAGTTTTCTGTGAGAATGAGCTCAAAATTCCGCATTTTCAGAAACGCTCAAACTCCATTTTCTCAAAACCGGCTGCAAATTTTTGTTTCGAACTTTTAGTTCGGATAGTGCTAGTTACTGTTTAAGATGACATAAAATTAATTTTGCTATATTCCTTTGTTTTTTCATAAATTATACAGATGACAATTTTTGAAAAATATCTCATATCTTTGATACTTACATTTTCTTCGATTTGTATACAGTATTCCATTTGTGAGTGTAAGAGATTCAAACGACTTGAAATGAAGTTTTTCGAAAACTCAAAAGATTTCTGTGAAAAAGATCGTCAAATTTCGCATTTTTAGTCACGCTTAAACGCCAGTTGCTTCAATACGCCACCAAAGTTTTCATCAAAAATGTCCTTATAGGTCGAGGTTCCACTCTTCTTTAATATTTTTAAAGTTTATATTTTGGTTCTCCCATTAGAAAACCAAAAAAGTTAGAAAATTTTGGAAATAAAAGTCCTTCGGGCGGCGATAAATGGCAGCTGGTAAGAGGATGGGTCGAGAATTACAAAGAAAATTTCAAAAAATATAGGTGGCGGGGGGCAAGGCCCTAGTGTCCCCCTACATGGGTCGTAATGGTAGAAGGTAAGATAATATATGAGAAACGAAGTAATTTGAACTTTCCGTGGTTTCTCTTTTAAGAATCGTTCAGTGACTGCGTGTTTGCAACTAAAATTAAAGTGTGGAAGGCCATATGTAAAATAAAATTAGAAGGTCAACAATGCGCATAGAGAAGCTACATTTATGTCCGGAGCAATGTACTATATCAGTCTTTGCTGAATGGATCAAGGCGAATAATCTGATCGAGATGGGTGTCATTGCCACAGAAGCTACGTAAAGTACTACAATACTACTACAGCATTACAAAATACATATTTTAACAATCTTTCTCTCTCTCTCTCTCTCCCTCTCTCTCTCTCTCTCTCTCTCTCTCTCTCTCTCTCACACACACACACACACACACACACACACATATACCCAGAATGTCATATTTGGGATACTATGCAAACCGCATTATCTGTTATACTGCTGGTCTATGTTAGGGACAGTTAAGTTTTTTATGCAGACGTTTATAAAATCCTTCTCGACGTTGAATTCCGCTTTCGGAAGTGTTCCTGACCACGTAATACCAGGTTTCCAGAGACGCTGGAAATTGTGTCTCAGAGTGAGACTATTTTCATATTTATAACAATGTTTTTATTTTTGTCTCTTGGCGATCCGGGACAAGTCGCGTCGGATTGGTCGTAGCTAACGTTTCGGCCAACATATTGTGGCCGCTTGTCCCGGACAGCCAAGAGAGATTCTCCGGCCGCGGAAGCTTACGTAATTAATGTTTTTATTTTTATTTTTTAATTTTATTATTTTTTTAGATTGCATTTTGTGCAAAGCATGTTTGGGGCCTTTCAATTATTTATTTGTTGGAGACCTGCTCTTCGGAGCACAATAGCTACTCAAAACATCCCGTTTCATCCGGCAGGACAGCCACTGATCTAACCGCCCCGTAATGTTAATAAAAGTACTTATTAATAAACTAGTAGTGTTACAGAATGGCACAAACTTACTCGTAATAGTTAGTTTTCTAATTTATTTGTTCTGGCCTAGCTTCTTGGCCTTGACCCCTCCTCTTACCACCTACCATCTATCGCCACCCAGAGTACATTTTTTTTTAAATTTTCCCAATTTTTCGTTTTCCTAATTGTAGAGCCGAAATATTACTTTAGGAAAAATGTAGAAGTGTATAACTTCATTCTATATCGAAATTTTCGTTGAAAAATTTGGAGCCGTTTTTAAGAAAATGTCGTTTATGCGTTACTGTAAATGCGAAGTTTCAGGCTTTTTTTTAACAGAAAAATTCTGTTTTCGAAAAACTTAATTGTAAGTCGTTTGAACCACTTCCGCTCACAAATGCATGAATGTATACAAATCACTGGAAATGTGCGTATTAAAGGCGAGAGAGATATTAAAAAATATTTTTGTGTAATTTTGGAAAAAAGAAAAAATACAGCAAAATGAATTTTATGTCATTTAAAACGGTGCAATTAGCACTATCTTTCCGAAGTGTTTGAATAAAAAATTTGCAGCCGTTTTTTGAGAAAATGACGGAGTACATTTCTGAAAATGCGGAATATTGAGCTCATTTTCACAGAAAACTATTCCGTGTTTGACAAACTTTTAAACACATAATTTAAAGCACGTGTATCCATATATGCAATATTGTCAAGAAGTTGCCGCTAATGTAAATATTAATAACATGAGACAGAAGAAAAAAAATTACACGTTGTGATTTTTGAAAAAACAAAAGAATAAAGCAGAATATTCTTCAAGTTAATTTATTCGGTTCTATTAGGAAACCGAAAAATTGAAACATTTCAAAAAATGAACTGTCGGCGGAGATCCGTAGCATCTGGCGAGAGGGGGCGAAAAGCTACCCCAGACCAAAGAAATTAGAAAAGTAACTAGCACGAGAAAGTCTGTGCCAATCTGTAGAACCACTAGTTTAAACAATGTTGTATACGTGCAAAACGTTTGCACTGGCCCAGCTAGTGTTACTTATTTTAACAATATTCTTTGAAGCCCCTACATCAAAGCAACGTTATTCTGATATGTTTCCACATAATTCCCCTAGTAACTAACTATTCAATTAAAATATCCGGTTCAATTCCAAGGGAAGGCCATATCAGCCAGATCGATCGGGAAATATCCACTTTGGTGATAATGTAGTTTATGTTAAAGGTGCCAATGTTCTCAGACGGGTTGCCGAAAGCCACTTTTGGGGTATTAAGAACCTAACCCCCCCCAAAAAAAACAACACGTGGATTTTGACTGCAGAACGTATTCGAGAAAATAATTTGCTACTTTGGAGAGGAAGGAAAACCCACTTTACAGTATCAGGGATCTTCAATGACCCGAGTTTTTTTTTGTAAAAAATCGACCCTTTTCATTGCAATACTACAATCCTTTTTTTACAGCACGTTGTTGAGTATAAAAAAAGTAAAAGGAAACATCTTTGCTGCATTCATTTCTTTTTCTCATAAACAGGATCGCCGAGCACCGAACACAATAACTTGATTATTCTCATCTCTTCCCCAATCACTATTTAGAATCAGCGTCTCTGCATACATGCTTCTCAGAAATTCGCAACGACAGAAAGCAGATTCCTTCATGATACATCGCGCTCCATACAGTGAGTCAGACGCGGAGAGTACGACTACAACCAAAGCTGGAAATAAACTCCAGACGGCGGGCATTGCACGCAGGCGCGCATACCTCACCTCGCCCGCCCGCGCCCGCCCGCGCCCGCCCGCGCCCGCCCGCGCCCGCCCGCGCCCGCCCGAGCCCGCCCGCGCCCGCCCGCGCCCGCGCCCTCGCCCGCGCCCGCCGTGGGTTGGGTTCCGTGAGTCACGGCCGCGCCGCGCCGCGCGTCCCACGCCCTCATAAAAGCGGGCGGCCGCGGCGGACGTTCGGTTGTTTTTTTCGTGTTTCCGGGCGTGTCAACTGCTTTGGTCATTAGTCCCGTTAGTGTAGTGCATGTTTGTTTCTCGGGAGATGGCGGTGGTCTTCCCAGCTGGATGACGAGATCCGGCGCCGACCCACCGTCGGCTAGTGGGGTTTCCCCCTAACCAGGACTCTCCCACCAGCGGGGCACCGCCCCAGCCGGGACAATCTCTAAGTTCCCGACCGTCTTCTGGAATATGTGGGTGTGTAGTGCATGTTATTTTAAGTGTGTGTGTGTAAGGGGAGAGGATAGGACAGGGAAGAGGAAGGACGATTGAGCGCGGTCCGTGGCCCGTTTCATAGGGTACTGCTCCGGCATTCGCCCGGTGTTGATCGGAGAAACCACGGAAAACTACCGATCAGAGCAGCCGGCCGTTACAATTCTCCTCCAAGCAGCGACTGAATTCGACCTAGCTGAAAAGCTAGTGCCGAAAATCCTGCCGCCATCAGGACTCGAACCTAGGACCTCCCGGTTAGAGGCGCTGCAGTGATATCAGTTGATGCACCGCTCCCGATACGGACGTTCGGCTAAGAACTTAACAAAACCGAAATTTTCTACGTCTTATTTTAAAAACTAATCGCCCAAAGAGGCTAGATGATTTTAGTTTTTAGTATGTTAGTATTAAGATAGGTTAATTATTGTTCCAAAGCTTCAAAGCAGCAATGCTGGAGCAAAAAGCATGTATACCGAGCATTGAATAAATTAACAAATTTAAAAAAAATAAAAAAGAGGAAAAAAGGGACGTTCGGCTGCCAACAGAATCGTCCTGGCCAATAGGCCCGTGTCGAGGGCATGCACACATTAAGGACCCGCGAATTTTTAAGTAAGATACGACCAGACGACTCGTAAATGTGCGAATTGGCGTTGGTAGATCGTCGCAGCAGGTCGATTTTTGTCACGTGATGAGTAACGTCACTCAGGGCCTACCAGCGAACTTCCGAGGAGCAAACATTTACGAATGATCCAGGACATGAATGTCGATTGTTCTCAGGTTCATTGGTGATGTTCCAGATCCGATTGTTATTAGCTCCCTAAATAAAAAATGGCGTGCTCGTAATACGAAAATTGTTGCACTTCCTTCAATAGTTTTAAAGCTATTTACGGGAGCAAAGATGTACAACTGAAATACATAATGAGAAATGTCCTAAGAGGATAACAACACAGTAACCAGACCTCAGAATCAGCGAAGGAGCTGTTGCAAAGTAGTTTGAAACCCGAGTATTAAGGGAGTGCTTAAATAGTGTGAAAAATGAGGCAGTAAATTTAAAGTTTCCAGAGATTTTAACGTTTCAACATTCGTTTTGTCTACCAATAAACATCATTTAACGAAAAATTAACATAAAAATTGATTAGATGAGCGCAATTTTTTTAAAGTAAATATTATGATTCTCTAAGACTTTCAACATACTAGATCAACTTTTTACCATGAAGATTCAAACCTTCTGAAAGATCAAGAATAAATTAAAAATAACCAAACCATCACAAAAGGTATCTATGTGGTTGCGCATTAGAGAGACTATGCGAAACATCCTACAACGTAAAAAGTCAAGACGATCGAGTATCTTGAGCCCTTCTCCCTCCGGACACTGCTTATTGTTGACAATGGATATGGATACTCCTAAAACCATTGTAATATTTTATTGAGTCGGCGTGGATAGGTAATAAAGTGATTTCACAACATTCTCAAGAGCCCGGAAGAGATAGCAACTCGAGTCAACAATCTGATTGCATTCCGAATAAAGTATACCATTCCTAGTTAGCTCATACCTCGAGGTATCAGTCGCCTAAATGACATACTCTTTCAAAGATGTGTACTGTAAAAATGTATACAATAGGCCTGAAAATTTCAGATTGTGAAAAGTTCTTTGAGAATTCGTTATAATTTTTTGCATGAGGCAAACACGTTGTCCAGATGTGCCACTCGGTCATGGACCAATTTAATAAAAGCGGTGTTAATGATAAATATATGCATGCCATCTTTGGGTGAATGATACACAGAGAAACATCGAACCATCGCAGAATATACAAAATATGTTTTAAAATTTGTTTAAACATAATGGTTTTCCTAATATTGAAATTTGGTACAAATTAGAAGCACGAGAAGAACTCCGACTCTCGACAATTTAGAGAGACAATCTCAGAAGAAAAGGAATATTTCAAAATAAAATGTAATATGCTAATTAAATTGTGTAAAGATGACAGCGTTAAGAAGACTGAAGTGCACGAAACTGTTTTATTTAAAATATGTATTGTCTTTTGAATTCTGATCATTCTATTATACTAATGTACTGAAATTATTAATTTTCTTTAATTCGAATTCTAATTATTAGAAAATTGTGGAAGACGCAAAAATGTTGGAACCAAACGGAATGAAAGTCCTTGACTGACTACTTTAAATGAAATTTGGCCGTTTATTTATGTTGGGGCACTTTGTGATACGTAACTACAAGAAATCCACTTATAATAGTGTACCTTATTTTACATTGGACTCATTGCAGATTACTGTAAATTAGAATTAAAATCGATACACATCTTCAGGTGTCTGGTAAAATCTTTTTTGCTGCATAACTGAAACAACAATCAGAAACACTTACTGGTGGATGTAAAATGACCACCAGCAAGGACAATATTTACTTCAATAATGATATATAATGCATTAATTAACAGTTGTGCAGTATAATACTAAAAGGCTAAGTATGCCACTAATAAGCATTGTTTCTGCGTCATTGACCGCCCTTTCGATCTGGTTTTAGTCCAATTTCTCTTGTTCCATTGAACAAACTTTGAGATGGCCCATTGTTTTCCTTCTGGACAAAATGTACTTCTAGCTTCTCTATGCTCATGTGATCCCTCTTTTTGCTTGTTGTGGAAGGAGTAGAGCCGGGGGTGTGGGTTGCTCTATTGTTAGTAATACTAGTATAAAATAAAATCTGCAATTCGTTTACCGATGCAATAAGTTTTCTATTATTCGCTAGTGAAAATGTATAGTTTGCAAATGTTGCTAACTTCGCTTTGATGGTAGTTAACAACTAAGTATTGCAAAAGGGTAGGAAAGGGCGTCTGGAGCACAAGAAAACGTCACAGATTATGATTTTCCCCTACACGTCACATACAGTTTTTATAACTTTTGATGAAAATAAGTCACTCAAAGTAAACATTAAATAATTGTAATTTGACACAATCGTTAGCGATAAGAAGCGCTGAAACTGATTGCGATTATGTTCAAGTACAAAAATAACAGAATTATCTCTTCTTGGGATGATTAGACTACGAAACAAGTTTGTAAATAGACATGATAAAAAATCTGAAGATATGATCATTAAAGGGAAGAACAGGCATTTTTTCGCTCTAATGCTGAAATTGTCATTTTAGGCACTACATCTGTACGTCGTTCCTGTACCATCTTAAAATAATAGAATGTATTTATAATTCATTTTGAGTGAAATCATAATGTTCTAAATAGTAAAACGGGAGTGCCTAAAAAAGTGTATCAATATGATTTAGGAAGCCAGTATTTTCAGGATTCAGAAAGTTATAAAATTTACCTGTAAAAGAGATGTAAGAAGGAAAAAAATGAAGGACAGCCTCTGCCTTCTTGGTGCAAGCAGGCTATCTCGAAGAAGGAAGTGAATGTATTAATTCTCAGAGCTTGTTCCGTGGACCCACATTCGCAACTTGTCTTCTAAACCTTGTGAATGTTGACTTTTGCCTAAAATGATTAATAAGTGACTTTCAATGAAAAATTTTAAAATGTTTGATGTGGATTTCTGAAGAAATACTTCACAGATGCCTCGAATCTAAATTACGAAATTTTATTCTAAATGAATGAACATGTAAAATTTCCAATTCTGTAGCGTCACTAGGGGTTGCGGGATGTTCGGCCGCTCCAGGTGACATTAGTGTTACACCCAGCCATTAAACTTTTTTTTTTGAAAAATAAAAAAAAAGTGCTAAAAAGCACGTACTATTTCGCCTGTATTTTCACGCAAAATTACCCGAAAAGAACTTAAATTTTCGAAAAATTATACGATCTTATTTCAAAATCTATCTTTAAGGAACCGATTTCATTAAGAGAAAAATATTTTGGTTATAGGAAGACACCGAAAAATTTTTGAACTTTTGCAATTCTCGAAAACTCGGGGTTTTCAACGAACATGAAACGTTCACCATTCTCTTAAACGTCCTTTACACTATCCAACAAAAATATTTAATAAAAAACCATGGATATATTTTTTTAATATTTTGAAAGAGTCCCAGGGGATTCATGTAAAGTACCCCTAAAACTAAAATATTGGTTTCAAATTCAAGGGACCGCGAGATCAGCCAGATTGTTTGGGGAATATCAATTTTGAAGAAAACCGGCTAAACGGTTTAGCATAGTTTTGAATTTGGCAATGATCTGAATGGGGGGAGGAGATGTTAGGGGTGAATGTCTCAGCAAAATAATTAATTAAAGGGAGGATAATGTTTTCTTTCTTAGTATCCTTTTAGTAAAATTCCAAAGGGAATTGTTATGGATGTTTAAAGATTGTATTAGATTATTTATTTTATTATATTATTATATATTATTATTATTATTATTATTATTATTATTATTATTATTATTTATTATATTTGGTCTGCTGGTGAGTATAGTATGTAGGTTGAGGGGTTAAGGAGGGGTTGAGGAGTTAATCTGTTATCACGTATGTAATTGTGTAGTTGGAATTCAGCGGCATTAGTGACTCTGCACCCCCAGGAAATGTGTTTAGCATTGATGTCACCTAAGAGTAGAGGGGGTGACTGAGGTGCGATTACGTTACTTAAGCTGGTGAAATTAGTCTTTAGATTGGGTGGTTTATAAACTACAATTATAGTTAGATTTACGGAGGGAAGGATAATTGATGTTAGTTCAAACCCAGAGATGGGTATTGGGTTTATTTGGTGATATGGAATAGTGATTTTATGCACATGAGAACGCCGATTTGAACAATGGCTGGTATGATAGAGTTTATGATATTAATTGTGTGGATATGGAGTTGTGGATATTGTGTACGAATGGAGAATTTAAGAAACTGTATTGAGGCGAGTTATCATGGGGGAGATTGGTATGGGAGTTGTTAGCTGATTGGTATAGGGTGGCATGGAATTTGCTGGTACATAGGTGAGGTTTGGTATGTGGTGATGGGGGAGGGGATTGTGGTTATTTCTCAGTTTTTGTGGTGTTTGATGGGATTTTTTTTAATATGAGCATTCCGTTGTTCGGAAATGAGCTCTGTGCGCCCCACCGCAATCATTATTCGGTCTCATGCCCTCGAAAGGACGAGACCTTTCGAAGGCATGAGACCGAATAATGATTCTCTACACAATAAATACATGAAATTATATGGTTACAGTTGCTTTTCGAATGCCCGAAATCCAAACATTGGATACAATGAATTAATCTTTTTACCATACTTTACGCCTTCTTTCAGTTTTTACTTTTAGATTACGTATTTCGTTCTTTTAAGAATGATTTCAATATTTTGTCGGGCGTTGAGCGCTTGCGAGGCGTAATCCTCCTCCACTTTCTTTGTAAAGTCTCGTCACGTCGCAGTCCGTCAGTGCCTTTTATCCCTTCGGCCAGGGGCTCGACGCCGTTAGATCCCGGGCTTCCTAGCCGGTCATCCGTTAGGAACCCACAAGTCTCGAACTCGTGACTTCATGAAGCATAGTAAACGAGTTCGGCTACCGACGCGGGCTGATTAAAACTGATATATGGAGACAACTTGCATTTTACAATACTGATCGACTAAAACGATTCAATACAACTCTCTATTCATCTAAATACACAGTCTCTCACAGTTACCTTACACACGTTGTTTCTCGCACAACTCTCCCGAATACGTCTCGGTTCTCACTCCCACTCTGCGTGCGACGAACTTCTAGCCAATTGCAGGATTATCAATTATGTCTAGTGAAACACGACACAGAAGGGTGAAGAGAGTTTAATGTGCCAACAGAAATTACTATAATTATACATAACTATGAGATAACAAGACAATGCAGGATTTCAATCCATCGCAGAAGCGTTATCCCTAAACTGTTCTGTCACTGCTTGGAGCTGAACTGCACGACGAACGAAATAACCAATGTCACGAAATTAGGTAAGTTTGTTATGTATATTTCTTTTTTTTAAATCACATTATTAAATCAATACGTTATCAAAGAACTGGATAATTTTAAAAAAAATTATTAATTGTTAATATTTATTGA